>JADZMA010002606.1:0-11553 GCA_020796225.1 Arion vulgaris
GATCAAGGAGCATTGGTTCATAAATAACATCATGTCCCGGAAGATGAAATATTTTGACCTGAATATCAAGGAGCATTGGCTCATAAATAACATCATGTCCCGGAAGATGGAATATTTTGACCTGCATATCAAGATCAAGGAGCATTGGTTCATAAATAACATCATGTCCCGGAAGATGAAATATTTTGACCTGAATATCAAGGAGCATTGGCTCATAAATAACATCATGTCCCGGAAGATGGAATATTTTGACCTGCATATCAAGAAGCATTGGTTCATAAATAACACCATGTTCCGGAAGATGAAATATTTTGACCTGCATATCAAGGAGCATTGGTTCATAAATAACATCATGTTCCGGAAGATGGAATATTTTGACCTGCATATCAAGATCAAGGAGCATTGGTTCATAAATAACATCATGTCCCGGAAGATGAAATATTTTGACCTGCATATCAAGATCAAGGAGCATTGGTTCATAAATAACATCATGTTCCGGAAGATGAAATATTTTAACCACGATAAATGTCACAGTGGTTTGGGGAAAATGGTAATGGAAGTCATGGTTTCTGGAGTACAAGGCAGGGAATGACCAAGACGAAGTGGACAGGAAGATTTCTGTTAAAGGGCGTTCCTGACGATCTTTATAAAGGACAAAAAAATGAAGGCAATACTGTGTATGAGTTATTCCCCTTCTATTATACATTCCATCAGCTGCAACAAGAATCTTGCTACAAATGCAGGAGTTAGTGGGTCCCGTGTCTCTCGTTTTAGCAGAATTCTTTTTCTTTTCTTAAACGATAAGTTTCTAATTCTCAGAGGTCTACCTCTGTGGTGTAGAGGTTAGATGCTTGTCTCTGGTGCCAAATGTACCATGTTCGCTCCCTCGTGGAGCCATTTGGATATTTTTCCAGATATCCCTGAGCTCAGTGTATGTGAGATCGGGTTCTAGCTCTATCAGAGACGGACGATAAAGCGTAGATCCTGTGTTCAATTTGAGCACGTAAAAGAACCCTTGGCATTTCAAAATCGATAAGAGCAGGCTGGAAAGCCGCTGACCGGGCAAAACCCAAAAGAAAGTTTAAAGGGAATAAAATTCCTATCTTACCATCTTCAAAATTACATTACGGAGTTCGAGCACTGCAACTGAGATCTTCCTGTGCAAGAAAGCGATCGGAGCACACATGGTTACTCACCGAAGTGCAATGATGGTCCTATCAATCAATCAATCAATCAATCACTTTTTGAGTATATTTGTTCTGTAATTAAACAACAATCGAGTCAAGTAGTAGCATGTCCCTTGCAGAACGTCGCTTTCGTCACAGCCCGCCTGAAATATTTTTTGTCTCTAGCAAGTTATCCCACTTCTTCTAGAATCATGTTCAAGGTTTACTGTATGTTCTGCTGCCACCTTCGTCTTGTTCGTTCCCACCTGACTCCAGAAACCATGCCTTCATTACCGTTCTCTCAAACCACTGTGACGTTTAACGTGGCCAAATATTTCATCTTCCGGGACATGGTGTTATTTGTGAGCTAATGCTCCTCGATAGTCAGTGCTGTTCTAGGGCTTAGAAATATGGAAGACAACACAAGAAACCACCAGAAAACTACAGACCTTCAGAAATGGATGTTTACGTAGAATAGAAGGACTGAGACGGTATGATAAAATTACAAACGAGGAACTCAGAGAAAGAACTAAGCAGATACCAGTGGAGAAAGAGATCAGGAAGAGACGCTGGCGATGGATAGGACATACATTGAGAAGAACGACCGGAAGCATTGCAAAACAGGCACTGTTTTGGAACTCTCAGGGAAAGAGATGTTATCTATCCATCGTGTTCTTGGCCTGCCTCGAACTCTGCGTCCCGAGTGTCGATTATTGTAGGCACGTGATGGTAGAAAATGTGGTCCCATTCTCATTAAATGGCCGAATCACTTGATTCTTTGCTTCTCGATGTACTGTATGCATGGTATAAGTACAACGATGTTTCTGATATTCTCGTTTCTCACTCTATCTCGCCTTGTAACGTTGACAGCTTTTCGTAGACATCTCATTTCACATGTTGTCATCTTTCTTTCTTGTGTCTTAGTCAGGAACTTTATTATTATCCCAACAATAAATATTGCCAAATATCAATTAGACACTTTCTTACGTATATCTCATATAACAGATATTTTGTCTGTCTTCCATACACAAAACATGTTGTTCTTATAACACGACACTGTCAAACACTGTCGCAAGTCTGTTTAATATCAAGTGCTATAATCAAATAGCCTACAAGGAAGTTCTTGCAATGACACAATCAAATTACCCATGCTATCTTGTTCTTTATTTCAATATTAAATACAATCTAATCTCTAGGCATTCATGGCGACCCGTAGATGCTGGGTACATTTCTCACAGCTGAAATTGTTTCTTCTTCTTCTTCTTCACCTTCAACTTCCAATGGAGTACAGGTCGCTAACAAACTTCTTCCAGATCTTCCTCTTTCCAGCCATGCCTTCCAATTATTTCCATGTTTTATCTATCCTTTTCAGATCAGCCTCAGCAATCTTCCCAGGTATGTCCCAGGCCTTCCCTACTCCTCTTTCCTGCGGTTCCAAAACAGTGCCTGTTTTGCATTGCTTTCTGTCGGTCTTCTCAATGTATGTCCTATCCATGACCAGCGTCTCTTCCTTAGCTCTTTCTCCACTGGTATCTGCTTAGTTCTTTCTCCGTTCCTCGTTTGTAATCTTATCATACCATCTCAGTCCCTCTATTCTGCAAAATTGTCAGCCTTCCAATGTTTCCGTGGGACCTTCACAAAAAGGTAAAATTAGACCTCACCGTTCAGAAAACAATGGCAAACTACTGAACGTATAAGTGGTGCCTAGAAAATCAACGTCTCGTTTACAGTGGTTGATGGCTACGTCCTGTAAAGTATATGCCAGTATTTGTATGCTTTGTTGAGATGTTTGTGCATTAAATACAAATAAGATTCAGAACTTTGTCAACGGATGTCTTCGGCCTATTCTCACACTGAGATGGTATGATAGAGTTACATACACAGACCTTTTATAAGAACAGGACAAGAATCCATGATGACCCAGGGGCAGGAGACCCACCCAGAACAAGGGTTGTCTTTTTAAAAATTAACAGAAAAAACTAACAAAACATATTGTCATACAATTTGGTCACATGTTGCAAATGACATTGTAATATACGCTTAGTGTATGCATTGTACGTAATTACTGATAAAAAAAAAAATTGAATTTTCTTTAAAATATATTTTTTAAAACCCCTTCATTAGTAGATTTCACAAATATAGAAGGTAAAGAATGCCACATCACACATAGCTATAACGTGAAACTCCCAAAAATATCTAACCCAATTGGTGTTGTAGATATGACTCTTGCAATATTACCCTTTCAAATAAAATTTAAAAATTCAAATTAGAACAGCAATATCTCTGCTTATATATAGTTTAGAAAAAAAATGGAGGTTCATGCTATAATTGAACGCTATAGATGGCTCTGGTAGGGCATACCCTACGGAAGGCACAGTCGAGTGTCACAAGACAAACACTTGAGTGGAACCAGCTAGAAAAACGAAAAATAGAACGCCCTAGACAGACATGTAGACGAATTCTCCTTGAGGAACTGAAGAGTGCATGACTATCCTGGGAGACCATCAAGAAAACAGCAAGAGACCGAGAAGAGTGCTGGACTATCCTGGGAGACCATAAAGAAAACATCCAGAGACTGAGAAAATTGTTGAGGCCATGTGCTACACGAGGAGCAGAGAGGAATAAGTAAGGGAGGAAGGGAACGTTAGAGAGACGGAAGTCTTGTGTGCATAACTGAAGGAGATATCTTAGAAAAGAGTTGAGTGAAGAGTAACAGGTCTATCAGCTCGTTCATTATCCTAACTCCTGGTGTCCAGGAACAAAAATGAAGGTGATTTCTCTGATCATTGTCTGTACCAGTACCTACACCTAGTTGCGTCTCACCATTCCTGTTTCAACTTTACGAATCATGCTCATTGAGTCACTAAGTATGAAAAACGAGGTTTTGTGAGATGCCAACCATTTCACCGCCTCCGTAACCCCCGAACCTCCATTGTCAAATTATTCGTGGTTTGCGTTGGCCCCACTGACCTCTGTTATTTTCCCCTCCTGAGAGTGCTGAAAAAGCCCATCGTTGTTGGCGAATGACTGAACCATGGTGTAAATAGCCACATCTGTATCATTGATAATGTCACTCAAGAGGACCTCAACCTCTCCATTAATCAGTGATGGATTATTTTGTTCGCAGTTTTTCTAAATAGATTTAATAACTGTGAAAGAAGTCTGAAATTTAGGTGGCACACAATCCATTCCTCTCCCGGTTCAATTTCGGAAGGATCACATATTATCCTAAGAGTATTTTCCGCCTGACTAAGCCATGATCTGCCTCTCTTGAGTCTACACACTTTCTCATTCATGAGTTCACATAGTCTCATTCTGAATTCTTACCAGTTTGCGTAGGACTAATTGTTAGGTGAAATGGTTTGTTTGTTAATCCCTATTTACAAACAAACTAGTCACAAAAAAAATCAACAACATAAAACAAAGCTTTCAATAATATCTTTTTTTTCTAGTTTTTTTTTTGATGAGAAAGAATACATTGAAGATAAACATTTGACGTTATGTTATTATCATTCTCTTGTATTGCTGACTTTTGTTATGATAAACTCGTTGTTGTATTTGTCAATATTTATTGTTTGTTTCAAAATCCTTGTTGTATGGTTATGTTTTCTTATTTTGTCTATTTTTTCTTTCAGTTGTAATCAATTCTTAACTATTTATATCAAACTCACTGTGTTATGGTAGTGTTTTGTTAAATATTTATTCTATACATATTTATTTCAATTTTAACTTATTCGTCTCTGTTTATACATCAATGTCGCTGTCTTATTGTATCGTTTTGTTATTTTGTTTATATTGATTTATCCTGACCGATTCTTCCCTATTTTTGTGAATGATATTGTTTATAACAATGTCACTGTATATGACAATGTCACTGTATATGACAATGTCACTGTATATAAATAATGTCATCATGTGACAATGTCACTGTATATGACAATGTCACTGTATATGATAATGTCACTGTATATGACAATGTCACTGTATATGACAATGTCACTTGTATAGATAATGTCACTGTATATGACAATGTCACTGTATATACAATGTCACTATATATAATAATGTCACTGTATATGACAATGTCACTGTATATGACAATGTCACTGTATATGACAATGTCACTGTATATAATAATGTCACTGTATATGACAATGTCACTGTATATGATAATGTCACTGTATATGACAATGTCACTGTATATAACAATGTCACTGTATATGACAATGTCACTGTATATGATAATGTCACTGTATATAACAATGTCACTGTATATAATAATGTCACTGTATATAACAATGTCACTGTATATGACAATGTCACTGTATATGATAATGTCACTGTATATGACAATGTCACTGTATATGACAATGTCACTGTATATGATAATGTCACTGTATATGACAATGTCACTGTATATAACAATGTCACTGTATATAACAATGTCACTGTATATAACAATGTCACTGTATATAACAATGTCACTGTATATGACAATGTCACTGTATATAACAATGTCACTGTATATGACAATGTCACTGTATATAACAATGTCACTGTATATGACAATGTCACTGTATATGACAATGTCACTGTATATAACAATGTCACTGTATATGACAATGTCACTGTATATGATAATGTCACTGTATATGACAATGTCACTGTATATGACAATGTCACTGTATATGATAATGTCACTGTATATAACAATGTCACTGTATATAACAATGTCACTGTATATGATAATGTCACTGTATATGACAATGTCACTGTATATAACAATGTCACTGTATATAACAATGTCACTGTATATAACAATGTCACTGTATATAACAATGTCACTGTATATAACAATGTCACTGTATATGACAATGTCACTGTATATAACAATGTCACTGTATATAACAATGTCACTGTATATAACAATGTCACTGTATATGATAATGTCACTGTATATGACAATGTCACTGTATATAACAATGTCACTGTATATGACAATGTCACTGTATATGATAATGTCACTGTATATGATAATGTCACTGTATATAACAATGTCACTGTATATAACAATGTCACTGTATATGATAATGTCACTGTATATGATAATGTCACTGTATATAACAATGTCACTGTATATGACAATGTCACTGTATATAACAATGTCACTGTATATAACAATGTCACTGTATATGACAATGTCACTGTATATAACAATGTCACTGTATATGACAATGTCACTGTATATAACAATGTCACTGTATATAACAATGTCACTGTATATGATAATGTCACTGTATATGATAATGTCACTGTATATAACAATGTCACTGTATATAACAATGTCACTGTATATAATAATGTCACTGTATATAACAATGTCACTGTATATAATAATGTCACTGTATATAACAATGTCACTGTATATAACAATGTCACTGTATATGACAATGTCACTGTATATAATAATGTCACTGTATATGATAATGTCACTGTATATAACAATGTCACTGTATATAACAATGTCACTGTATATAATAATGTCACTGTATATGACAATGTCACTGTATATGACAATGTCACTGTATATGACAATGTCACTGTATATGACAATGTCACTGTATATAACAATGTCACTGTATATAATAATGTCACTGTATATAACAATGTCACTGTATATAACAATGTCACTGTATATGACAATGTCACTGTATATGACAATGTCACTGTATATAATAATGTCACTGTATATAACAATGTCACTGTATATAACAATGTCACTGTATATAACAATGTCACTGTATATAACAATGTCACTGTATATAACAATGTCACTGTATATAACAATGTCACTGTATATAATAATGTCACTGTATATGATAATGTCACTGTATATAACAATGTCACTGTATATAATAATGTCACTGTATATAATAATGTCACTGTATATAACAATGTCACTGTATATAACAATGTCACTGTATATAACAATGTCACTGTATATAACAATGTCACTGTATATAAAATGTCACTGTATATAACAATGTCACTGTATATGATAATGTCACTGTATATAACAATGTCACTGTATATAATAATGTCACTGTATATGACAATGTCACTGTATATGACAATGTCACTGTATATAACAATGTCACTGTATATAATAATGTCACTGTATATGACAATGTCACTGTATATAACAATGTCACTGTATATAATAATGTCACTGTATATGACAATGTCACTGTATATGACAATGTCACTGTATATGACAATGTCACTGTATATGATAATGTCACTGTATATGACAATGTCACTGTATATGACAATGTCACTGTATATAATAATGTCACTGTATATGACAATGTCACTGTTGTCTGGTAAAATGCAGTTGTGTTGTGTACATCATCATCATCATCAAGAAAGCTTGTCCCTTCCGGAACTTGGCTTCCTTGACAAAAGTCCTGAAACACTCTCTGTTCTGTGCAAGTTGGCCGGAGTGAGCTGCAGTCATTCTGAGATCGTTAATGACATCTTGAACTCATCGTCTTCTGGGTCTTCCTCTCATTCTTCTTACAGTCCCAATTCCCTCCAAAATTATTTTCTCTAGGCACTCATGTTTTGTGTACACTGTCAGTATTAACTGACTTTAGAATTGTTTGGCTACACATCAGAAGAACTAGAAAATTGGTGACTAAAGGTCTATTTATCTATCCGCGAATCCTGTTTTGCCTTTCGGTGTCAATTCTACAAATGTGACATCTGGAGCGAGTCTCTCTATGTACCTTGTCTTTCTTTCCTTTCTCCAGTCCTGATTTGCCTCCCAGCTTCAGGATAAGAAGAGATTTCTAGAACGGGCCTTTCTTTTTGCTTCTTAAACAGTGTCCACCTATTATGTGGCCTGATTTTTGCTTTGTATTCACAGTATCGAAGTATTTTTGCTCTTTGGGACGCACTGTCTGTTGGTAATCTGTTGATGTGGCAGAACCATTTAATTTGTTGTTTCTTGATGAAGTTCAGTATTGATGTTGTACCTACTTTTTCCATGATGTCTTCATTTCAAAACCGGTCTCTTCTTGTTACCCCCAGCATTCTTTGTAGACACGTCATCTCTGTTGTGACTAGTTTTCGTCTATCATTTGATGTCAGCGTCTAGGTTTGACACTGGTAACATAATGTGGAGAGAACGATTGTCTTGAACAATGTTCTTTTTGTGTTGATGGTGACATGTAAAGGTTTATGTTAAATTGAATATCATTAAGTTATCAGTGTCAACAAACTATGTAGCTTTATCAAGTAGTAGCATGTCCCTTGCGGAACATCGTTTTCATCATAGCACGCCTGTAAACTATGTCTCTGGCAAGTTCTCCAAACTCTTCCAGCATCATATTCAAGTTCTCTTTGATGTCCTGCTGCCATCTTCGTCTTGGTCATTCCCTGCCTCGTACTCCAGAAACCATGACTTCCATTACCATTTTCTCCAAACCACTGTGACATTTATCGTGGTTAAAATATTTCATCTTCCGGGACATGATGTTATTTATGAGTCAATGATCTTTGATATGCAGGTCAAAATATTTCATTTTCCAGGACAGGATGTTATTTATGAACCAATGCTCCTTGATATGTAGGTCAAAATATTTCATCTTCCGGAACATGATGTTTTTTATGAGCCAATGCTCCTTGATATGCTGGTCAAAATATTTCATCTTCCGAGACATGGTGTTATTTATGAACCAATGCTCCTTGATATGCAGGTCAAAATATTTCATCTTCCGAGACATGGTGTTATTTATGAACCAATGCTCCTTGATATGCTGGTCAAAATATTTCATCTTCCGAGACATGATGTTATTTATGAACCAATGCTCCTTGATATGCAGGTCAAAATATTTCATCTTCCGAGACATGGTGTTATTTATGAACCAATGCTCCTTGATATGCAGGTCAAAATATTTCATCTTCCGGAACATGATGTTATTTATGAACCAATGCTCCTTGATATGCTGGTCAAAATATTTCATCTTCCGAGACATGGTGTTATTTATGAACCAATGCTTCTTGATATGCAGGTCAAAATATTTCATCTTCCGAGACATGGTGTTATTTATGAACCAATGCTCCTTGATATGCATGTCAAAATATTTCATCTTCCGAGACATGGTGTTATTTATGAACCAATGCTTCTTGATATGCAGGTCAAAATATTTCATCTTCCGAGACATGGTGTTATTTATGAACCAATGCTCCTTGATATGCATGTCAAAATATTTCATCTTCCGGAACATGATGTTATTTATGAGCCAATGCTCCTTGATATGCAGGTCAAAATATTTCATCTTCCGAGACATGGTGTTATTTATGAGCCAATGCTTCTTGATATGCAGGTCAAAATATTTCATCTTCCGAGACATGGTGTTATTTATGAGCCAATGCTCCTTGATATGTAGGTCAAAATATTTCATCTTCCGGAACAGGATATTATTTATGAGCCAATGCTCCTTGATATGCTGGTCAAAATATTTCATCTTCCGAGACATGGTGTTATTTATGAACCAATGCTCCTTGATATGCAGGTCAAAATATTTCATCTTCCGAGACATGGTGTTATTTATGAACCAATGCTCCTTGATATGCAGGTCAAAATATTTCATCTTCCGAGACATGATGTTATTTATGAACCAATGCTCCTTGATATGCTGGTCAAAATATTTCATCTTCCGAGACATGGTGTTATTTATGAACCAATGCTCCTTGATATGCAGGTCAAAATATTTCATCTTCCGGAACATGATGTTATTTATGAGCCAATGCTCCTTGATATGCAGGTCAAAATATTTCATCTTCCGAGACATGGTGTTATTTATGAACCAATGCTTCTTGATATGCAGGTCAAAATATTTCATCTTCCGAGACATGGTGTTATTTATGAGCCAATGCTCCTTGATATGTAGGTCAAAATATTTCATCTTCCGAGACATGGTGTTATTTATGAACCAATGCTCCTTGATATGCAGGTCAAAATATTTCATCTTCCGAGACATGGTGTTATTTATGAACCAATGCTCCTTGATATGCAGGTCAAAATATTTCATCTTCCAGGACATGATGTTATTTATGAACCAATGCTCCTTGATACGCTGGTCTTGTAGGATGTCGTTGTTCTTCTCCATCAGGATGTTTTAAAAACATTTCTGTAACACCTTGTTTCAAGCTTGAATTTAGTTTTACCGTATTTAATTTAGAGATTTAAACGGCTTCTAAATAAGAGAGGTCTTACTTCATCTCTTGGTTTCAGAGAGGCAATGGGAGTTAAGGTGTGGGCGATGTGAGTGGGGTTGGGGGAGGAAGAACAAGTACCTGGTGAAAGAAGAGATACCGTTCTCACTTTACATAAATAACAAACGAGTGTATGTGTGAGGCTATGTATGTGAGGCTGTATGTGTGAGGCTGAGTTTATTAAATAGTAGTTCTCAGAAAGTAGTATGTTCTAGACGACATGACACGTTTAACAATAACTGCAACACGCAGCTGTCATTACACCTATCATAACTATCCTGTACCCTCATGGTGCTACGGAGTTCGTGCACTTCAGCTGAGATCTTCCTTTGTAAGAAAGAGATCAGCTCACACATGGTTACTCACCAAAGTGCAATGATGCTGGTCCTATCAATCATTCAATCCAATTACCTTGACTATCAATAGAAGGTTTTACACAGCTGTCACTATATTCAGCTGTCTCACACAGCTGCAACTATACTTGGCTTTCTCATTACACAGCTGTTACTATACTCGACTGTCTCACGCAGCTGCAACTATACTCGACTGTCTTAAAAGCTGTCTTTATAATCAACCGCATCAAACAGCTGCAACTATACTCGACTGTCTCAGACAGCTGTTAGTATATTCGACTGTCTCACACAGCTGTTAGTATATTCGACTGTCTCACACAGCTGTTAGTATATTCGACTGTCTCACACAGCTGTTAGTATACTCGGCTGCCACTATACTCGACTGTCTCACACAGCTGCAACTAAACTCGACTGTCTCACACAGCTGCCACTATACTCGACTATCTTATAGAGATATAACTATTAGTCCAAGTTGCACATGTTGGTTAATTGAGTATCTTCGTTATTATCTTTGCTAGTCATAATGACTTAGTGTACATAGTTTGGCTACTCATTGTGTACAGATGTCAGCAAGTGTTTCTTTGCATATGAGGTTAAAATATATGTAGCACGTTTGTAACAATGTGTATGTTTGTAGTGTTTGTATATGTTTGTGAATATATGTATGTTTGTAATAATGTATTAAACATCGACTATGCTTGTAATAATATATTCACTATTCACTATGTTTGTATGAATGTATTCTTCTTCTT
>JADZMA010002607.1:0-11552 GCA_020796225.1 Arion vulgaris
CCAGACTGAGAAGTTTTTCCCGAAAGAGAAGTTTCGGGGTTGTGAATCACAGTCGCTGACCAGACTGAGAGAGTCTTTCCGAACAGGAAGTTTCAGGTTGTGAATCACAGTCGCTGACCAGACTGAAGAGTCTTCCGAACAGAGAAGTTTCAGAGCTGTGAATCAGCAATCACTGATCACATTGAGAAGAGATGGTATCGCTATTGGGGCAGCCAGAAAAGAACGACATACCAAATATGCAAAGAGATTAATTAATCAACATCGAACTGGCGTGTTGGGTCGATGGACGCTACTGGGTTTGTTGATGCGGAGATCGGAGCATCTAAGGACGTGTCCGGAGTGCTATGATGATAGTCCTTACATAACTGTTACACGAGCCTTACTCCGACTTCAGATGCGATTTAGATCCCCATGTAACGAATCAGGGTTTCATGTAGTTATTGTTACTGACGTCATTGCACTCTGGGCAGACCCGTAGGTGCTCAGTCTCCCCCAACAGTTATCGAAGAGTATGCATATTGATGGTTCCCGTTGCTCGCTGATTAAAGACACCTCTCACCCTGCCCCACAGGCATCCAATTCTACTTGTAAAACGGGTTCCTGTAGTCCAACCTCATACTATGTGCACACCGAAGATTGTAGGCCCATGATAGCCTCAAACCCTAGAATGTGCACGGTACGTTGTCCCAGAAGTAGTATGTCATTAACTTCATTGTCCCAGAAGTAGTATGTCATTAACTTCATTGTCCCTGGAGCAGTATGTCATTAACTTCATTGTCCCTGGAGCAGTATGTCATTAACTTCGTTGTCACTGGAGCAGTATGTCATTAACTTCGATACGGTGACACAGATAAATCATCGTTATTAGTCTCTTTGTCTCAGTAGATAATATGTTTTGCGTTACGTAGTTTGTTCCGGTCTACAGAGTGTGTCCTGAGCCTGGCCCTGCATTTAGGAGGGTTGGGATCGGCAAGTCTCTCTTAGGAGGAGTGAAAAGTGAAAAGTTGTAGCCTGTTGATGACCCTCAGAATATATAAGCTAATCCCACCTCCCAACAGTTTAAACCGGGAAACTTTGACCATGAGGTGAAAGGCTAACGGAGAAATAGCTCGACTAGGGAGATAGAATCTAATGAATACAGATAAAGAAGAAGAAAATGCCAAAAGATGATGTATCTGCACATCTGCAGGTTTGTCAACATTACTTGCAGATATTTAATATTTTGCGGGTTTCTGTGGTTAAGTTTGACCTTTGCCTTGCATTCCAAAGGTCATGGATTCTAATCCCAACCCCGCCGTTCTGCTCACGAGTACATTCTATGTCAGAGGCGGAGCTTCTGCTCACGAGTACATTCTATGTCAGAGGCGCCTAGGATTGTTGCCGGAGCTTCTGCTCACGAGTGCATTCTATGTCAGAGGCGCCTAGGATTGTTGCCGGATATTCTGAATTCGTGCTTTGTGCAATACTCTCGGCAAGTGGTGTGCCATTTTGCGGAGAGGACCGAGCCATACGGAGTAAAACCCGTCAATGAAGGTAATCCTTCGGTTTTAGACTCTTGTTATTGACCATATATTGAACAACTTCCACAGATATGTGCCGCTTACACAATTTTAACAACTTCCACAGATATGTGCCGCTTACACAGTTAATAATTGAAGATTACATACTTGTTACACGTCGTGGAGCGTCTGGCATAGTGAGTTAGAGCGCGGCTCCACAAAGGAGACCCTGGTTCAATCCACTGTAAGGCCAAGAATTGTTTTATGTCGTGGGCATACAGAAAAATCTAACCTTTACAGTTTCGCGGCGACTGGACTAGCCATGCGGCCATTAAATTCCACATGCTGATGTCCCTCCTGTCCTACACTGCCCTAAATATCGGTATTACAGACAGTAGCTACAGCTTTTTAAAATTAAATACTTCAATGATATGTTTCAGTGAAAGATGAGGTGGGTGGGGTAGGGTTGTCACCGGATTTGAACTTTCAACTTTGAGAAACATTGAATTCAATATGAAAACATAGGCACATTATGGACTTGGATAATTGATAACAAATGTTTTCTATAACTACAACATAAAATCTGCAACGAAAATAAACTAGAAAAATGTGCAACATAAAATCTTGCTAAAATCAAATTCTGCAAAATCTATAAAAAAAAATAATTTTCAACATGTGTAGTATAAATCTTTCAAAACTAAATTTTGCAACATCAGAAATAGTAACATTTGCAATACCAAATTTTGTAACATCAAAACTTCCAACATTTACAACATGCAGTTTTGCAATGTTAAATATTGCAACATACGCAACACCAAATCTTGCAGCATTTGCAAACTCAAAACATTTCAATATCAAATCTTGCAACATTTAGCACACACAATCTTGCAATCTCAAATATTGCAACAGTTACAAAACTAAATTCTTGTAAATGTCAAATCTTGCAACATCTACAAAACTAAATTCTTTCAATGTCAAATACTGCAATATATGCAACACAATCTTGCAACATTTACAAAACTAAATTCCTGTATTGTCAAATTTTGCATCGTTTGCAACACCAAATCTTGCAGCAATTGAGATATTGGATATTGACATGTCAAATATTGCAACACATGCAACCCCAAATCTTGCAACATCTTCAGCATCCTTATTGGTTATTAAACCGACGTCATATTTATCTGTGGAATAACTTGATTTATAACATACCCAACAAGTACAGAACTATCTGCATAGCAACGCAAAATTAGTATAGATCAGCTGTTTAGCAACACAACTACAAATATAAATCAGCTTTCTACCAAAATAAAACAAATATAGATTAATTTGCCTAGCAACACAGAACTAGTACAGGTCATATCCGGTACAGGCAAGATGGCTTTTTAATTTTGAACCATTGGAGTTCTTCTTTCTTTCTTTTGTCCTTCACTGCTTATTTTGCCGTTAGACGTAGCAGGTTTAACTGATGATCGGTTTCTGAGATAGTGCCCACTCGGTCGTTTGATATGCTTTGTCCTTTCCGTTTTTTTGCCGGACGGAGGTTTAACTGATGATCGGTTTTGCGCTTATTGCTTTTGTCCTTCTTGTTTTTTTTTGCTGTTAAAAAGGTCTGATGATGGGTTTCGAGATAGTGCACGCTCGGCGCTTAAATGTGTCGTATTGTAGAGTTTTAAAATGTCTGAAACCCATCAATCCATCTTTTTTTGGTCTGGCCCTTCCTCTGATGATTCCATTTTCGGTTGTAGATCTGCAACGGGTGTATTGGGGTTTTTTTCCAAAGTGGCAAACCATTTGAGATCTTTTTTTCAATGAAACAAAAAAGAGTTTAAAATTTAATTGAATTTTCCGAAACTTTCAAACGGAAACGGAAAATCCGCCAGAGGGCAAGGAAATGTGGGACTGCGGATCGTCGTTTTAACGAATCCGGACCTGGTAAGGAGAGGGTGCTGGAACCGAACACTAAAAAAAACACAGTTCAGGGGTCCCAAGGGATGGGGAAAAAACTAAGAGATTAAATAATAAACATCGAACGGTGTTCTGTCACTGACCAATTTATTGAGGGGAGATCGAACCAGAACATGTTGGAGGTTATGATGATGATATATATTTCACCAAAGAGAATATTTCCAAAACTCACTACTGATAATAACACCGGGGACACTTCCAGCACTCACTACTTTTTAAAAAACCTGGGACACTGTTTCTTCCAGCACTACACGAAAACAAACCCCAGTAATGTTTTCAGCACTCACTACGGGTTAAAACACTCCAGTACACTGCTTCTTCCATCACCACTGCTATAAATTCACCAGCACTGTTTCATGTTTTTCAAGTTATTTTTCGATTTAAACCTTTTTTTTTTTTATATTTAAAAAAAATATTCCCGAAAATTTAAAAAAAATAAAAAAACAAAAATTTTTTATAAATATTTTCATAAGATCAAGTAGAAAAGATGTGCAGATCCAAAGGGGGAGCAGGAACCCCACAAGAAGAAATTCTGGCTATAAAAAACAAATATCATCGCCAAAGAACATACTAAAAAAGGGGATGAAAATAAAAAAAAGGACAATGGATATTCCCAACTGTCCAGAAGGGACCAGACGGCATATTCCCCTCGGAGGGGCAAAAAGAACGAGACACCACCTGTACACTAATTCAAGATGGGCAAAAAGAGGTCCCCTTGTGGGGAGGGCAACAGAATATATCCTCAGAACTCCCCCCAGTAAAAGACTTGAGAAGAAAGAGGTGGCCCTGTTACACCAGCTCAAGAAAAATGTATGGCGGGTGATAATCTGGGGGAGACGAATGTTTTTAAAGAACCGAAATTGATTTGGGAAAATGCAGAAGAAAAAATTTTCATCAGAATTTACAAATTAATTTTAAAAAATCAAAACTCCGTTCCCATCGCAAAAAAAAAGAAAAAATAATAATCTGTAAAACACCCGAGAAACCCAGAAAACTAAAAAAACAGATCACACATTTTTTTCCCTCACGGCAGGTTTCCAGATCATATTTCCGACTTTACATCGTGGGAGTTTTTTCCCCACTCTGGGTTTATTTTCCCCCATTTTCATGTCGTTGGGAAAGATAAAAAAAAATCCACAACGACGTAAATGGCAGCAGCAATAAAGAAAGCAATCTGCCATTCTTCTCGTGTTTTCGGAAAGAAAATAACACAACATTTTGTTATTAATATTTTTTTTTTTTTAGTTGTCATAAGTTGTAGAAGATACCGTTGAAATTGAATGAGATGGTTGTATAAATTTTGTTCCTTTTTCACGATGCTCAAGAAAATCCAGTCGGGCTACAACAACAGGAATGGCGCGACACATTTTATACGCCAAACCGCAGCCTCCAGGGTTTCAGAGGACTGAGCAACAGGTCACCTATACAATAATCATATCAGACTCGAGAATATGCTTCAAATGTTTTATCTGAAGTATGGGTGGAAGGGGTAAAACCATTGGAGATCACATGTCAAAAAAATGACTTGGCTGTACACGCCTTAGACAAGCGGGAGTTGGGATAACGAGGTGTATTTTTGAAACAATGCCCTGACTCAAGGGCAGAATTTGGGACAGACCCGATATCATAAATGTGGTCCCTCCAATTATGTGATATGGGGTCTCAGACACTGACGAGTTCGAGAATTAGCGTTGATTTTGGGGCATAGACAGTGTCGCTTGGTAGAGAGAAAGATATACTAATCAACTTCCCGGGTACGGTGAGCAAATGGACTTTGGGAGGGTGCGCAGCGGGGGAAAGAGCACGAAGGGAATTTCCAAGGGCCAAGACGCGATCGCATAACATAAATAAATAACGTCACAGATAAGAAAATATGACAAACGGTAAGACAATTTAGCAGCCCCCGACAATAAACAACAAAACCCAAAAGACAATTTTCAAACTGAAAGAAACATAATAATCATCAGATTGAAAAACACAATAAAACAATATCATGATGTAAAAATACAAAATACTGCGTAAAAAAATACAACAATATCATGATGTAAAAAAACAACAATACTGAGTAATAAATACAAAATATTGATTAAAAAAACAAAAATATATGATTTAAATAAAACAAAATATATGATGTAAATAAACAAAAATATATGTAAATTAAATACAAAATACTGATTGAAAACAAAAATAAAAATAATATGATGCAAATCAAAATATCATGATAATCAAAATAAAAATATATGAGAAAACAAATACAACAATACTGAGAAAATAAACACAAAATACATGACTGAAATCAATACAACAATCATAATGAAAACTAAAAATCATCATGACTGCAACTAAAACAACAATCATCATGACTGTAAATTAAATACAACAATTCATACTGTAAATAAAACAACAATCATCATGATAAATACAATACAAAATCACGGATTTAAACAAATACAACAATCATCATGATGCAACTAAAAACATCATGACTGAAACAAATACAACAATCATCATGATTTAAAACTACAATACAACAATCATCATGATTAAACACAAAAAAAATTTCATCATGACTGTAACCAAATAAAAACAATCACATGATCAAATCAAAATATCATGACTGAAACAAAACAAAAACATATGACGTAAACTAAAACAACAATACATGATGCAAATAAATACAAAATCATCATGATCAAAACTAAAAAAAATTTCATCATGACTGAAAATAAAAACAACAATCATCATGACTGAAAATAAATACAACAATCATCATGACAAACACAAACAACTTTCACGCGTAAACTACAATACAACAATCATCATGATTTAAACAAATACAAAACATCATGACTGCAAACTACAAACAAATTCATCATGACTGCAAACTAAACACAACAATCATCATGACGAAACTACAAACAACAACACGATTTAAAATAAATACAAATTCATCATGACTAAAAACCAACACAACAATCATCATGACTGAAAATTACAACAATCATCAGACTGAAAACTACAATACAACAATCATCATGACTGAAAATAAAAACAAATTATCATGACTGCAAACTACAAACAACAATCATCATGACTGAAAACAAATACAACAATCATATGACTGAAAAACTAAATACAACAATCTTTGACTGTAACTAAAACAATCATCATGACAAACCAAACCAACATTCATCAGATTTGTAACTACAAACAACAATCATCATGACTGAAAAACAAATACAACAATCATCAGATTAAACCCAAAACAACAATCATCATGACTGCAAACTACAAACCATTCATCATGACTGAAAATTACAAACAACAATCATCATGACGAACTACAAAAACAATCATCATGACTGTAACCATAATACAACAATCATCATATTTAAACAAATACAACAATCTTTGACTGTAACCAAACACAACATTCACATGACTGTAAACTACAAACAACAATCACTGACGAACACAACAACATCATGACTGTAAACACAATACAACAATCATCATGATGAAAAACAAATACAACAATCATCATGACGAAACAAAACAACTTTCATCATGACTGTAAACTACAACACAACATAGCCTAACATTTCAGGACAAACAAAGAAAATAAATTTTTTTTAAAAACATGTCAATGGTATCAGAAAAAATCGAAGCCTTAATAAGGCCATTAGTTAGCGACAAATCGGAAAATCCTGGTGGGGGGGTTTTGTTGTATATGTTTGATAGAAACTATGTTTTTTGGGGTGACTTTTATCAATCAGGGTCCATGGTTAATTACAATGAAAAAAGTTATAATAAGAATTCCTTAGCTTTAAACAAAATTTTAAATTTTATAACCTTGTTTAGCATGTTTGGGTTTATTGTAAAATGAATTAATCTATACAAAATACGGGGTGAATTAATCTAAAACAAAATACTGGAATGCGAGGGTTTGACAGTTTTGGTCTTATTTCCAGAATTGTTACATGAACCGCGGGCCCTTTTGTTTATCGGAGGCCATGGTAAAAATTCAATATGGCACAAAAATAGCCCAACAAAATACCAGCCCTTTTTAAAATTTAGAAAGGGAAAAGCCCGTTATCACATTTTAAACCCTTAAAAGCAAAGGAGGGGGGAAAAGTTTTTCGTCACGTGTTTAACGTCATGTGAGTTTGGTCCCAAAACCTCTTGTCCGAGTTTAAAAACACTTTCTCACTAACCCCCTCCGCCACAGACAATACTCATTATATATTATCACACTGGACTCTAAAATGATAAAAAAAACAGAGCATTTCACCCATTTAGATAGCAATTTTGGCCACAAAAAATGTTTTTAAAAAAAATTTCTACGAATTATGTTGACGTCCCACGTGACGTCCATTGGCCCCTGGGATTCTTTACTGGGGCGTTGTTTTATCTGACTTTGGTCGATGCTTCCCCAAAAATCAGGAAAGGTTTAGAGGGATTTCGTCTATACAAGTTTTTAACCCCAGAGGCTTAATGGGTATACTGTCCTGGGCATGCGGGTGTTTACGGAGTGGGGAACGGGCAGGCTTATCAAAGCATCGATTGTTGGGGAGTTGAAGATGAATAAGGGGGATGTTCTTCGGTCCTTCCGACTATCTGTTAGAGGACACTAAAAACGATTTTAATCGATCCAGAAATTTAAGCAGTTTGGGGTTACCTGTTGCGAGAACTGATGCCTGGGGGGCAGAGGAGAGGGTGTTTATCAGGGGCCCGGCCATCAATATGCAATTTCTATATCTGTTGGGGCAAAGGGGACCTTGGGTCTGCCCGAGTGTATTATCCGCCAGTTTTGTAACCAAAACCAATGCTACGAATTGTCAAAAAACATCAGTTGTTAAAAATCTAAAAAATTTGAAGGGGTCATATATTATTAAATTTAAATTAGAATTTTCAATTAAATGTTGTTTGTATAATTAACATACCCGCAAGAGTTGGAAAAAGACTAAAGATAGAAAGGTTGAATATTTAAAATAGATGTCGCGAAAATAATGAATATTGGAACGAACAGGGGAAGTGATAAATCAGAGAAATGTCTGGGCAACCACAGTGACAACTGTTATAAGAAAGAGAAGATGGAGAAGGGGGAAAATTTTGAGGAGAAATGATCAAAAAAACAAAGCATGCAATGAAAAGGGATTCAGAATTTAAGAAAAGAGGGGCGACCTAGCGAGACCTTAAAGGGAACTTTTCTGGGGGAGGAAGAAAATGGTCTCAGTTCCATGGAGGAGATTGAAAGTTTTCCAGATAGAGCAGTATGGAGAAATTGCTTGCAGGCCCCCTTTCAACGTAAAATGGAGAGGGAATTATATTATATATATATATATTATATATATATATATATATATATATATATATATAAATATACTGTTATATTGAAAACTTTCATTATATATATAACTTAAAAAATCTCCAATACTTACATTAGTGGTGATTGCCCAACGATGTTGGGGGGCCAAGATACCCGGTACTGTAGCAGCCCTATTGGTAATGCCAAACAAAGTGCCAGCAAAATGAGGGGTATATCACCGTGATTGACCAAATCCTGCAAAAACAATCCCCATAAACCCACACATCCACATAGTAAAACCATGCTGCTATCTGTTGGGCAGTCCATGAAGGTAAACCAACCAGGCAAATGTGGACCGAAATACCTGTTATCAAATTAAAAATATGTTTGTAAAGTCTCACAACACTTTATATGTAGAACAAATTTAAAAACAAAACATGTACATATCAATATCAAACATGGTCCCAAGCAAAACGATCGGGGGAAAAACATAATAAAGATAGATATCTTTGAAGAACTGTACTAGTAAAAAAGAGATAAAATTTAAAATGAAGAAATTAGAATATGACGCAAAGAAACCAAATACAAACCCCCAAAAAAAACAACAGTTTAAATGATTTGGGCACCTGACAAGAATGTCTTAATGTCAACCACAGAGACACAGAAAAAATTTTCAATAAAGACAAATAGGGGGACAAAAAATAACATGATGACATGAATCAAGACAAATATACAGTGATGACATGGACAAGAAGAACCTTTACGAAATGAATATCAATTTGAAAGGGATTAGACAGGAGCACAAAGGGGTTCTTACCTATAATCCCCCCCAAAAACACACACACACCCAACAACACACACACACCCCCCCCAACACACACACCACACCCCACACACACACACACCACACCCCACACACACACACCACACCCACACAAAACACACCACACCCACACACACACACACCCCACCCCACACACACACACACCACACCACACCCACACCCACACCCACACACACACACACCACACCCACACCACACACACCCACCCACACCACACACACCACACCCACACCCCCACACACCACACCCACACCACACCCAACACACCCACACACACCCAAACACCCCAAACCCCACCCAAACACCCACACACACAAACCCCACACACACCCAAAAACACACAACCAAAAAAAAACCCAAAAACAAAACCCCAAAACCCCCAAAAAAAAACCCAAAAACCCCAACAAACACCCCAAAAACACACAACACACCACACACACACACACCCCAAAACACACCCAACCCCACACACACACCCAAAACCCACACACACCCAACACCCACACACACACCCAACACCCACACACACACACCCAACACCCACACACACACACCAAAAACACACACACACACACCCAACACACACACACACACCCAACACACACACACACACACCCAACACACACACACACCCAACAACACACACACACACACACACACACACACACACACACACCCCCAAACACACACACACACACACCCAACACACACACACACACACCCAACACACACACACACACACCCCAAAACAAAAACACACCCAAACACACACACACACACCCAACACACACACACACACACCCAACACACACACACACACACCCAACACACACACACACACCAACCAACACACACAACCCAAAAACACACCCAACCCAACACACACACACACACACCCAAACAACACACACACACCCAAACACACACAACACACCCAAACACACACACACACACACCCAAAACACACACACACACCCCAAAAAACACACACACACCAACAAAACACACACACCCAACACAACACACACACCAACACACACACACACACCCACACACACACACACACCCAACACACACACACACACCCAAAAAACACACACACACACCCAAACACACACACACACCCAAAACACACACACACCCCAACACACACACACACCCAACACACACACACACCCAAACACACACACACACCCAACACACACACACACCCCCAAAACACACACAACCCCAAAACACACACACACACCCAACACACACACACACACACACCCAACACACACACCACACACACCCAAAACACACACACACACCCAAACACACACACACACCCAACACAACACAACACCCAACAACACACACACACCAAACACACACACACACCCAAACACACACACACACCCCCAAACACACACACACACACCCAACACACACACACAACCCAAAACACACACACAACCCAACACACACACACCCAAAACCCAAACACACCCAACACACACACACCCAACACACACACACACCCAAAAAAAACACACACACCCAACACACACACCACCCAAAAACACACACACACCCAACACACACACACCCAAAACACACACACCCCAACACACACACACACCCAAACACACACACCCAACACACACAACAAAAACCCAACAACACACACACCCAAACCCCAAAACACACACCCAAAAACTTTAAAACCCCCACACACACACCCAACACAAAATACCCAACACACACAAAACCCAACACACACATCCCAACAACACACAACCCAACACAAACAACCCCAACAAAACACACCCAAAAACAAAACAACACCCCAACAAACACAAAAACAACACAAACCCAACACACAAACCAAAAAAAAAAATAAAAAAAATAAAAAAAATAAAAAAAAAAAAAAACAACAACCCAACAAAAAACA
>JADZMA010002608.1:0-11552 GCA_020796225.1 Arion vulgaris
CTAAGGGCCTTTTAGATGTTGGTACTCGTCTCTCGTGCTAAAGGTAACAGGTTTCCCGCTCCTCGTGGGAACCATCTGGATATTTCCAGAGATCTCTGATTTCAGTATAGATGAGATCGAGTTTCTAGTCCTATCGGAGACGGACGATTAAACGTAGGTCCCGTGTTCAATTTGAGCACGTAAAAGAACCCTTGAAATTTCCCAAAACCCAAGAAAGCAGGCGGGAACCGTGCCCGGGGCCTTCTGTTTGGTGCAGTTTTCCCAGAGACCCAAAGGTTGTTGCTACAGGTTCGTGTTTGTGAATACTCTCGGCAGGTGGCGTGCCATTTCTGCGGAGAGGACCGAAAACCATATGGGGAAAAAACCCGGTGCAATGGTAATCCTTGGCAAAACCTTAAAATAACATTCCTAAAAATATCTTCACCATCTTCAAAATTACATCGGGACCCTCGCCGGTGCTATGGAGTTCGTGCACTGCAGCTGAGATCTTCCTGTGTAAGAAAGAGATCGGAACACACATGGTTACTCACCGAAGTGCAATGATGATGGTCTATCCAGCAATCAATTTATATTTGATCTTTTTTTCTTATTTTTGCTAACTTTACTTCAATAATAGTTATAACAACATTGGTAAATATGTCCACTGATGTTGTGTGTGTGTGTGTTATGGGGTTTTTTTTAAAAAAAACCAAATTGTTTACCAGTGATTTCTAAACTATTCGTCACATCTTTTCCATTAGGTTCTTGTCTTAACAATTTTCTTCTCATCGTTCTCCCGCAATAGATGTAGGCGTAGTCATGGCGTCTAATAATAATAACCGTCCTGCAAGCGATTTTGCAACCCCATACGTGTGCTGCTGCAAACTCTCTGGTGTGTTGTGAAATGGCTGTAGAGTCCAATCCTAGAACACAATCCCCTACCACAGGTGGGGCAACATGATAAAGGTTAGACATGGGTGTTGTGTATTCTGTTTTTCAGCTCTTTTTCTCTGTGCCTTAACGGCACGACGATTATCAGCTATCGAACGCCTCTTGTGTTGCTACAGCGCCATATTTGACGATCTTACGCATGGGTTCCGCACGTGGTGACTATATCGAAACATTTCAGAGACACTTAAAGAGCGTTTTTAAAAGGGGTTTTCTGTCCACCAGCTGAACGTCGCTAATATGTCACTTCTGACAAGTTTTTACGTGATGGCTTATTTTCCCTATCACCACCGATTAAGCGAGCATTACTACAACCACTGAGCACTTACATTTATATACCCAAGTAAAGAACCAGTAAATCTGTAGCCCAAGCGCCCGTGTGCCTTGAAATATTCCAATTGCTCCAAGCAGAGAACGAACTGAGTAGATTTGAAGCGAGAGATATACACTTTACTTCTGACACTGCCCCTTCCCCACTCCCCCTCCACCCCACCCCCCAACTTCCCATCTCTAAGCATTATCGATATAAGGAAGACTGCGTAAACTATGTAACAATAGCGAAACATGTAAAAACAAAGTACTGTAGTGTTAACAAAATACAAAGGACATATGTTTTATTTTAGAGCCGTTAGAGATTTATTATGCGATTGTATATGTTACGTTTTGCCGTTCAAGAAGTCTAAATTTCTTCGCTTCTGTTGTATCTGTTGCTTGATAAAGGCCTTTTTGTGGAAACATCGCTGTATGTTGATGCTGTACTTGTTAGCGAGGGCGTGTTTCACTCAGGGTCTTTGGGGATAATTTCTCAGTATATCAAGACTACAAGTTTTCAGAACCGCCTCTTAAATATGTTTTCTTTAAAATAACTTCGATTGTAATGTTTTTTGTTACCGCTCAAAATGCTAATACTAAATCGCATACATCAATATCGAAATAACATACACTAATATAGAAAGCGTTGCGTAAAAATTTTAACTATTTAATGGCTCAAATTGTTTTTTGGGTTTCGCTGCTTATCCCCCCCTTACGGTACCGCCTGATGCATCGCCTCTCTGTACCCTTAGCAGGGCACGGCCCTCGTTTCACCATCACTAGACACAAAACAAGCTTAACTTTAGCTTGTTTTATTTAATGAGCCGTTGTTCATGGACCACTGCTCGTGGGTGAAAAGTTGAGTTTTCTCACGAAACATGTTACAGACAAATTCTTTAAACATTTAAAAATGGGTTTGTTCACTAATTAGTTTATGAAAGTATTCTCGTGCTAAATTTTATTAATAATTCATAATTCAAAAAAAGTTATCTTGATATTGATAACGTGGGCGACTGCATTAAAACTATTGTTCATTTGAGGATCATTTTCATCGCACATCGGACATGTCCATAATTGCTCCAATCTCTTCCCAAGCATTTATCTCAGTGTATTTAGGCTAACAACTCACGTTCTGTGTTGTTTGGTGCATCTACTGAAGTTTCTCTCGTGGTTTTCCCCTCTTACCGCACTTTCCATGTTTCCCAAAATTCAACCGAGATAGAAATACCCTTTATCTTTGTCGTTGAATCTTGACATATGTTTTCTATTGAGAGTTCATGATGTCCTTTGTCCATAAAGACCCATTCTCGTTCTGCTTGCCCTCATCTTTCAAAATGTGACAATCCAGATTTAATAAAACTAAATACTAAACCCCAAACATGCCAGTTTTTCAAAGTAATTTAATTTATTGGGCTCTGTTGTGGAAATCTCTGTATGGCGTGGGGTCTCTGTGGCGTAAGTCTCTGTGTGGCTGATCTCGTGTGGTAAGGGCTCTGTGTGCGTGAGTCTCTGTGGCTAGAGCCTCTGAAAAGGGGGAGTCTCTGTGTGGAGGAGTCTCTGTGGATAAGAGTCTCTGTTGCGAAGTCTCTGTGCTAGAGTCTCTGTAGCGTAAGTCTCTGTGTGCGTAAGTCTCTGTGTGGCGTAAGTCTCTGTGTGGGTGGATCCTGTATGGCGTAGAACCTTTTTGCGTAAGTCTCTGATGGCGTGGGGTCTCTGTATGCGTGAGTCTCTGTGTGGCGTAGATCTCTTGTGGCTAGAGTCTCTGTTGGCTGGGTCTCTGTGGCGTAAGTCTCTTTTGGCGTAGAGTTTTGTGGGCTGGTCCTCTGTGGCGTAATCTCTGTGTGGCGTAAGTCTCTGTGTGGGGTAGGTCTCTGTGTGCGAATCTCGTGTGGCGTAGAGTCCTGGTTTGGTGAGTCTCTGTGTGGCTAGAGTTCTTGTGGCGTAAGTCTCTGTGTGGAAGTCTGGTTTGGGGTAGAGTTTTGTGTGGCCCGGAGTCTCTGTGTGGCGTGAATCTTGTGGCGCAATCGCTGTGTGGCGTAAGTCTCTGGCGTAAGTCTGTGTGGCGTAGAGTCTCTGTAGCGTAGAGGTCTGTGTGGGACTAGTCTCGTGTGGCGTAAGTCTTGTGGCGTAGAGTCTCTGTGGGCGTAGAGTCTCTGTGTGGCGTAAGTCCCTGTGTGGCCTAAATCTCTGTGGCGTAGAGTCTCTGTGTGGCGTAGAGTCTCTGTGTGGCGTGAGTCTCTTGTGGTAGAGTCTCTGTGGCGTAAGCTCTGTGTGGCTAAGTCTTGTGAGATCTCTGTGTGGGAGGGGTCTCTTCGTAAGTCGCTTGTGGCGTAGAGTCTCTGTGTGGGGTAAGTCCTTGTGGGGTCTCTGTTTTTGGGGTGAGTCTCTGTGTGGCTAAGTTTTGTGTGGGGTAGAGTCTCTGTGTGGCGGGAGTCTCTGTTGGGGTGAGTCTCTGTGTGGCGTAAGTCTCTGTGGGGCGGGTCTCTGTGTGGGGTAGTCTTGTGTAATTTTTGGGGTAAAGTTGATGCTCTCTCTCGTTCCAATATTCGGGTTTGATCCCTCTGGACCCTCTGGATATTTTCAGAGATTTCTGATCTTAAAAGGGAAACAGTTCCCAGTCCTATCGGAGACGAACGATTAAACTGGGTCCCCTGTTCAGTTTGAGCCCTAAAAAAAACCCCTTTGGGGGTTCAAAATCGAAAAAAAAGACTTGTTGCTCCCAAAAACATTAAAACGTTACAAATAAAAAATTTATCGAAAAACATTCATTCTTCAAAATTACATCATTGACCCTCCCCTGCTAGGGTTCGTGCACTGTCGCTGAGATCTACTGTAAGAAATAAATTCGACACACTTGGTTACTCACCAAAGTGCACTGATGATAGTTCTATCAATCAATCAACCAATCAATCAAAGTATTTTAAAGCGTATATTTAATGTACATCAGAGAACGTCTTTGCAGATAAAATATACGACCATCACGATTCTCGGCCTTTTGGCTAGATCAAAGTGCTTGTGTCCCTTGCTCGTGGCAAGTTCAGATTATCAGTTATATGAGGACTATCATCACCAGCACTCCGGACATATCCATAGGTGCTCCGATCTCCGCCTCAGCAAACCCAGCAGCCAATGGTAGGAGCCTTCAGAGCAATAGACACTAATTAAACAAATTCCGTGCCTCTCACTCGAAAGAAAGACGACGCTATAAGTTTGTACAAGTTTCAAACGTACGTGAGTCCACCCCGATGTTGCACTACCGGGTTAGGTTCCAATAAATTATTTTTTTAAATAACAAATATCGCCCGTGTGTTGTTGGGGCTCTCAAAGGCAGCAAAGAATAGTAAACTGCACCTACAAGGTATGTCGTAAGAGCGACTGAGTAAGGGACCTAGGCAATTACCTCAGTAAATAAAAAGCGTTGCACAAATCCTACGTGCTGGCCTACTTGAAGGTGCATAACTGGCACAACGCACAATTGCTCTTAGTCTCAGATCACACACAAATCAAAAAAGTGCTAATTAGTGGTCGATATGAGAAGACTTTGAACGATCTGAGGTTTGTCTTTGAAGTTATTTTCGCCTGAAGGAAACACACAGATATCAAAGAGTTGTGAACTTGGTTGAAAAGAATTTAACGCATAGAAGAAGAATTTTCCAGTTCTCCGCAAAACTATTAATGGTCGATCTTTCTTTTGTTTATTTTCTGGGACAGCATGGCAGTTTTAATTTAAATCAAATTAAATCGAATACAAAAATGGCAGATGCAGTTACACAAAAGAATTAGAACACATATCAATGCTTCAATCCCTTTATATTTGCAAAGTTGTTACTCTGCTTCATTCTGCGTCGTATTTTTTGTCTTCTGTGATTTTTTGCATTCACTTTTTACAGTTAGTACACAAAACCCATATTGAAGACGCCCCGAAATATTAAAACTTCCTGCATACACTTTCTATACGCCGTCTAGACGTTACCGAGTTTATATTGTCCTCAACGACTTTTAAATCTTGCCAGTTTCTCACATAATCAGGCCAGTATGAATCAATGCTTTTTTAAACTAATGCGTACAATTAATTCATTTAATTTTCAATTGATAATATTATACAATTTTTCCTTTTACAAAAAGGGTGAGTATGTTATATTTTATAAAATTAAAATTATAATATATTTTTTGTGCATTACTTTCTTTATTAATAGCAAACTAAAATAATGGTTCTTCTTCTTCTCATACTTTTCATACCAACGAGTGAGGTCTTCAACAAACTTCTTCCAGTCATTCCTCTCTTGCCATTCCTTCCATTTCTTTCCATATTTTACCAATCCTTTTAATATCAGTCTCCAGCTATATTTTTCAGGTATGTCTAGGCCTTCCCCTACTCCTCTTTCCTAGGTTTCAAAACAGTGTCTGTCTTCCAATGCTTCAGTCGGTCTTCTCAATGTATGTCCTCAATCGTCAGTGTCTCTTCCTTAGTTCTTTCTCCACCGGTATCTGCTTAGTCCTTTCTCTGAGGTCCTCGTTCGTAATCTTATTATAACATCTCAGTTCCTCTATTCTACGTAAACATCCATTTATGAAATATGTAGTTTTCTTGTGGTTCCTTTTGTTGTCTTCATGTTTCCAAGCTATAGAATAGCAATGACACATTTAACTGTTGTCGTCAGGGTAAAACGAAGAAAGGACACACCATAGTAAAGGAGTTGTCCTCATGTTGTCTAAAGAAGCACCCAAAACTAAAATAATTTTTACTTTGCACAAAATAAAATTCAAGATTCTTCTATTTATTTCACGAACACAAGATTAAATTAATTTTAAGAACTGTATGCGGTTATTATACAGAGCACCAGCTTTACTACTCAGCTTCCCCTGACATTTAAGTTCTTGTATACATAAATAAGTTATATATTTCATTATTTGTGACAGAAAAATCATGATGTATGTTTGCATGTTAGAAGAAAAACGGACACAAAATTCGGTAATCACATTGCCGCTCGTGTGTTGATGGGGCTCACGTGGGAGCAAGAATAGTAACTGTGACATACAAAGCATGTCGTAAGAGGTGACTGAGGTAGTCGCATGGGAAGCTACCTAGTAAATAAAAAGTTGTTAACAAGTGGTCGATATGGAGCGTTCGAAAGAAGAATCAGTAACTGAATCATAGTAGTAGTAGTAGTTATAGTACTAGTAGTAGTAGTAGTTGTTGTGGTGGCGAGTAACCTTCGTAGTTGTAGTAGTGGTAAAAGTAGTAATGGTTTATTAATGGTACTATGGCATTAGCAGTGACGGTGGTATTTTTGCAGCAGTAGTGCAGTACTAGTAGTAGTAATTGTAGTTAAACAGTAATTGTAATTATAGTAGCAATATTTGTAGTATCAGCGGTAATATAGTATAACGTAATGGCTGTAGTAGTAGTAGTAGTAGTAGCAGCTGTAGGTAGTAGTAGAGTTAGTTATGTGCAGCAGTAGTAATAGTGTTATAGTAATAATAGTGGTGTTGTTGTTGTAGAAAGGTAATTGTTTAGCAACATAGATTGTAGCAGTTATTGTAGTAGTAGTAGCAGTTATAGTAGCAGTAGTAATAGTTGTAGTAGCAATAATAGTTGTTATAGCAGCAACAGTAGTAATAGCGGTAGTTGTTGTTGTAGCAAGTAATAGTTGTAGCAACATGTTGTTGCAAGAGTAGAGTTATAGTAGTAATAGTAGTAGTAGTTGTTGTAGTAGCAGCAATAGTTGTAGCAACAGTAGTTGTAGCAGAGATAGTAGCAGCAGCCCAATGACTACAAACCTGATGTAACAATACTAGGAATTCCTACATGAGTTTTTTCATTGCTCGACTCTGGTCGCTTTGCTGGTCGGTTTGTTATTGCAGGAAATGTCATCGAACAGCTTGCTCCCCATCCCCAACAGGTGGTGAAAAAGTGATTCTTGTTCCTTGGGAGTGCAGACACAATGCTACTGGTGGCTACCAAAACGGTGAGTACTAGACATAGCATTCGTAGTGAGGTCGTGATTGTCTGTGATTGGGTGCCTTGCATTCTGAGGACATACATGTGTACCATTTATTTATAATTGAATGAGGCATAATGTGAACAGTCAAGTGTCACTAGACAAGCACTGAGTGAAACCCAAGGAAAACGAAAAGAAGACACCTAAGCCGACCTGGAGACAAGTCTTGTTGAGGAACTGAAGAGTGCTTGACTATCCTGGGAGACCATAAAGAAAACAGCCAGATACCGAGAAGAGTGGCGAACAACTGGATCGCGTCGTCTATTTAGTCAGTCGGTGCCAAAGAAAAAACACGAAGACGACTAGGGCGAAAAACACTGATGTCTCTGTGCCATAGAAGTTAGGTACTTGTCTCTCCTCGTGCAAAAGGTTACAGGTTCGCTCCTCGGGAGCCAGCTGGATATTTTTCCAGAGATCCTGATCTCAGTGTAGGTGAGATCGAGTTCCTAGTCTATCGAGAAGACGATAAAACATGGGTCCCGTGTTCAATTTGAGCACGTAAAAGAACCCTGGCAGTTCAAAATCGAGAACAGCCAGCTGGAAGCTGCTGCCCAGATAAAATTCGTAGGAAAGATTAAAAATAAAAATATACACAAAAAATATCTTTACCATCTTCAAAATTACATCTGGAACCCTAGCCGGTGCTAAGGAGTTCGTGCATTGCAGCTAATATCTTCCTGTATAAGAAAGAGATAGGAGCACACTGATTGCTCAGCGAAGTGCAGTGATGATGGTCCCAGCAATCAATCAATCAACACTGCTATGATAGAGAGGCTGCATTGTCTTTATAAGTCTTCCCAATTATGTTTCATCATCATCATCAGGTGCCGTCTCCACATCGAAGGTTGGCTGCACTAAATCTCCGGCATCCTCTGTCTTTCGCCTTGGTGTTGCACTCTGTCAGACTGTAACCTGTCCATTTCTTAAATGTTTCCCGTTTCCCTACCACTTATCTCTCGGTCTTCCTCTTGCTCTTCGCCCTTCAACTTTCCCCTCTAGTAAGATGTTATCATGGTGTCATGTCTTTTTATGTGCAAAAAATACTTTATTTGTCTAGATTTATTTCTCTTAATAATTGTTTCTTCATGCCTAGTTTGCCTAAAACTTGTTTATTTGTATGTTCTTCTGTCCATGAAACTCTGCCTAATCTTCTATATATCCACATCTGAAATGCATCAATTATGTCTTCTAACTGTTTATTGTCCATGTTTACGAGCCATACATTAATATACAATATAGTACAATATAGCATTTGATCATTCTCATTTTAGCCTGTTTGTAATTTGTTTGGATGTTAGTAACCATCTCATACTATTGAAATTATCCTTGGCCATTCCTACTCTCTTTTAATTTCTGTTATCACCTGATATCATCTGTTATCATCTGACCAAGATATAAGAAATTCAGTTATATCTACGTAAACAAAAATCTCACAGTTTTGAGATGATAAATTTGAAAACGTATATAAATTAATTTCTTTGCGACTAACATATTTGATTTGATAGAATCAACATCATTGCACTTCAGTAAATAATAATGTGTGCTATGATTTCTTTCTTATAAAAGATGTTTTTTTAAACAGTATATGAACTCTGTAGCACTGGAAAAGGTCTCAGGTGCGCTTTTGAGAGTGACGAAAGTTTGTAGGAATTAACTTTTTTTTAAATTTGTGTTAGTGATTTTCTTTCAGGCAGTTTTTCCAGCTTATATGATTTATTCTCAACGGTCATGGGTTCTTTACATGCTCAATTTTAATGTCCTAGAATCGTTGCTGGAGCTAATGAGTTCGTGCATTGTGTAATACTCTCGGCAGGTGGCCTGCCATTTTGCGAAAGGACTGACCATATGGGGCAATGAAATCAGTCCTTCGGAAACTGAAATACTTTTCAACGTCCATGTTCGACAGGACTATGAACTCCATCTCCATTACAATGCGATCATGAAGCACTGAAAAATAGATCGATAACTTCCAGTGGAAAACGAACGGACTACATTTGAAGCGAGAGACGAGCACCGTCCTCAACACCAGGAAGACCCTCCCCTTTCCCATCCCAATAACGACATTATAATATTACAGGTCATGAACTATAACCTGTGAACTAAGCAATTCTGTCATTTGCAAGACTACAGAGAAATCACATTAGTTCTGACGGTGTAAGTTTGGAACGATTCGTTACTCTCATTTCCTGATATTTATCGTAGACATGGAGTTGCTCTTTTGATTTTTTTAAATAGATTTTTTTATTTTGTTAGGCTAGAAATATTCTGGACACCAGATGTAACCATTTCGCTAAAATAACTATTTCTTTTGGGGAGATCAGTTTAGAATCATTTATTGTGTTTTTGACAAGATCTCTCTCATTTCATTTGCATTATTGATTGCATTTTTATAACATACTCTGTAAAGAAGAAAGAAAACAAAGATATGGTATGACAGAGTTGCAGAACACAGACCTGAAGATAAAAATAGGACAGGAGCCGCATGTGCCAGGTTAAAGAATAATTTGGCGATGGGTAGGGCATTCCCTACTGAAGACACAGTCGAGTGTCACTAGACAAGAATTTTAGAGATCCCCAAGAAGAAACGTAAAGGGACGTCCTAAACATACCTGGAGAAGGAGTCTTCTTGATGAACTGAGGGGTGCTGGTCTGTCCTGTGAGGACATAAAGAAAATTGCCAGAGACAGGAAAAGTTGCGAATACCAGTTGAGACCCTATGATCCACGAGGAACGGAGACGAATAAGACAAGTCAAAACTGTAAAGATGCTATTTCTTATTTTTATATTCTCTTTATTAATTTTTTTTTTTCGATCCAGAAGCACTTGAGCTGAAAGCTCTTCCGCTCGGTATCATGGACATCGTAACCTTCGGTTCGTGTCACGAACACAGTAAATCTGGGAATCTACTGGCTTTTCTGGCAGTTCGCGGAGTTGAACCCGCACTCACAGAGGACTTATCACCCGTAGTCCAAAACGCTACGAACACGCTGGGCAGGCGGACTATTCTCTTTATCAACTACCATCTTCTTTAGCAAGAACTGTTCTATTCCTTGTCTCTTTGTTTTCATTCATCTTGATTAAACGTTTATACCGCCCGTGTGGTGCCGAGGCCCTAAGGAAAGCAAAGAATAGTACACTGCGACATACATAAATCTCGTAAAGGCGATTGATGTAGGAACTACGGAAGCTGAAATTAAAATCATGGCATATCCTAAGGACGTGCCATCAATCATAGTAAATGAGTCGTTGATTTTCTAGCACCACTTATATGTTCAGTAGTTTGCCATTGCTTTCACAACGGTGAGGTCTATTTTACCTTTGTAAAAATCCACGGAAACGAATTTACTTCCAAACTTGCCCACCGTGGGTTTGAACCGTGTACGCTTGGGTTCGTAAAAGTATCACAGAAATCGGATGTGCGGCCTACTTGTAGGTGCATAACTGGCACAACGTACAATAGCTCTTAGACTCAGATTACATACAAATCACACAGAGTGGTTAACAAGTGGTCGATATGGAGCGTTCCATGGTTTCCCACTTCAATGTCTGCATTGTTATTCTTTGATCATTACTTCTCAGAGTATACCCAACATTACTTCTCCTGAATTAGTCCCATTTATTTCATTACTTTTCCAGACATTTTTCTCAAATCGATTTAATTAACTTCTTTTATATCTTTAGTCATTTTCCAACTCCCTCTGGTATATGTTAGGATTGATACAACATTGAAATTTAACATTCTTAATTTAGTTTAAAATTATAACTCAGTTCATATTTCTCTTTTATAAGCTACGTAGCACAATTCGTAACGTAATAATCCTGGTTTGGCTTTGGGGTTCAAAAAAAAAATTTTGGGTTGCCCTCAAAAGTTCCCGGCCTTTGCGTTGTGTTTATTTACTAGTTAAACCGGATCTGACAAATCGTCCTCGTAAATTTGTTCATCGCCCCTTCCCTCACTACAATTACACCGTCAGACAACCTTGCCCTATCTACGTCATCTGAACCTACTCATTTTAAAATATATCCCAGATTGGCTCCATTCCGTTGCTTTATCTTGAAACTGTATTTTCGATACGTTCTGAAAGTGTTTCTTGTTTTATTACATTACTTTAGTTTTTGCATAAAAACAAAGTATTACTGAACCCCTTTGGTGTTTCATAATGTCTCAGTGTTTCCTACTATTGGGTAATCTACCCTCCAAATGAAAAAAAAATCCATTTGCCTTTTTTAGTTTTTGCATTTAGAAACACTCTTTTATCAACTAAATTTTTTTGGAACTTTTGGCCTTCGTTTTTTCATTCCATGTTTATT
>JADZMA010002609.1:0-11550 GCA_020796225.1 Arion vulgaris
TTCACGGTGCTACGGAGTTTCGTGCATCTGTGCTGAAATGTTCCTCAGTGTGTGTTTTTTGCGTGTGGTGACGGTTTGTTTTGGTTTTCGATCAGTTCAAGATGGCGGACGCGATTACAATAACGTTATCGATCAAACGAGAAACAAAAGAGGACGAAGGCCAAGGCAGGGTCGGCGAGCAGGCGCACGACGTACACGGCTTAAATACGTCCGCTTGGGTCTCAATAATATACGCATTGTCTACTGGAACTGTGCAAGTGCGCATCAACGCGGGCTAATTCTTGAAACCCTTGTATACAGAGCAGACATCGTAGCTCTTCAAGAAACGCGACTGGGCGATGGTGGTGTACTACGTATGACGGGTTTCAAATGTTACTACAACAGAAGACATATGGGTCTAGCAATTCTAGTCCGTAATAGCATTGATGTGTCGGAAGTAGACATGTCTCGATGGGATGATGACGATTGCAACTTCAGCGATTAAAGTCCAGTCTGAAAACCGTTTGTGCTGGTCAACGTGTATGCCTGTAATGCAAAAGTGGACACACAGAAATGGCAGTGTTTGAGTGATATTATAAGTCATGAGAGCAATAATGTCATTTTCTGTGGTGATTTCAACGCAAAGGGTAGATCATGGGGCAACATTTCTAATACACAGGGAGAAGATCTCGAACTAGCACTTGAGACCACGGAATTGTTGTGCATCAATACCAGCGGTGTCACTAGAATTGCGAGTCGCCCAGGAGATGAGGATAGTGTTATTGATTTGGCACTTGTATCCCCTACACTCACTGCTGTGTGCAGATGGGGGGATTTTAGGGTACCATGGCAGTGACCACCGTCCGTGCATCATACTGGTGAACAAAGGTAGATCAAAACAACATAGGCCAGTAACGCACTCTTTCCAGTACACCACAGGGCAAGACGTTATCAGTAGAATAAGGTGTGTCAAACGAGGCAAGCACACCAACAGTAGTAAACGTTGGGAACAGCCACCATGGTGGGATGACGAGGTGGAGAAGGCGTGGATAGACAAGCGGTGTGTGTTAGAGGTGGCAAACTGCCAGGAAAATGGAACTACCCATCCTGCTGACATCTTGCAGTTGAAACAAGAAATGAATAATAAAACAGGGTGTTTCAAAGCTATTGCAAGGATGGTAAAAGTGAGAAGTGGGCTGAGTTCTGTCAACGTGTGGCAATGACAAATCGTTGAATCTGTTCTGGCGATTGCACAGAAGTATGAATGGTACAGTAAAGAATCGGTGTGTTATTGACTTTCAGAGCTTGGATCTTACATGGCAGAGGACAGATGAAAACAAGGGTAGGGCTCTGTTTGCGCACTATTTAGAGCAGAGTGACCAGAAAGACATTGTAGGGCGAAACACTGCAAGACAATCCATTGCAGCTAAATGTAAGAACCAGGAATTAGATGTAGATGATTTGGTGACGGTGGAGGAAATCAAGGATGCTGTACGGAGAGCAAAAACAGTGCACCTGGTCCAGATGGCATACGATATGGTGACATTGACGGGTTGTCTGATGGGGAGTGGGAAGAACTGGCTGGCATCTACAACAAAGCATTACGACTGCAATAATCAACGAAGAATGGTTGCACAGCTACCTGGTACTCTCTGCCGAAGCCTGGCAAAGACCACACAAAAATCAGGGCTATCGGGTAATCACCATGCAGAATACAATAGGCAAGTTGTTGAGAAAATCATTGCCAGAAAAATATCCTGCCAACTAGAGAGGTTACGTCTCCTTCCACCTACCCTTGGAGGTACCGTCCATATAGAGAGACATGGCGTAACGCAGCGTGTTCGCCACGATGTCTATGAGGGTTTTCACTTGGGCATTGAGACATGTGCTGCTGCAATTGACCTTGAAGATGCCTATAATAGAGTGCCGTTGCATTTTTTAATGGTTCAGCTGACTGAACTCAATATCAGCCCATTCCTCCTCAATTGATCTTTGGCCCTCTTCCAGCGAAAGATAGTGTTTAAATGTGGCAGTTGGGCGTCATCAGCAACAACAATCCACCCTGGCTTACCACAGGGGTCACCATTATCTCCGGTGTTGTTCAATGCCTATACTGTGAGCATCACAAAAGAGCGGATCACGGGTAGAGGAAGGACAATGTCATATGCAGATGATGTGTTGGTGTATCGTCAGGGCAAGGATAGAGAACAGCTTGTGGAGGAACTTCAGTCAGAACTCGACCGCATAGGTAGATGGTGCGTTGAAGCAGGAGCATTGGTCAACCCCACAAAGCAGCGGTGACATGGTTCTCTTTAAACAACCAATCGTCAACACTCCAACACCATCTGTGGTTTTGTGTTCAGAGGAGTGGAGCGATCTCAGTCTATGAAATACCTGGGGTTGCGTTTTGATCGTAGTCTAGCTTTTACGGAAAACATAGCTCATGTGATAATGAAGGCGAGGAAAGGTTTGCTGGCGATGAGGGTAATGGCTGCGGTGGATTGTGAACAGCGCCATCTTTGTATTTTATACCAGGGTCTGGTCCTTTCTGTGCTTGAGTATGCGCTTGCGATCCTGACTCTCAGTCATAGTCAGATAGAACGACTGGAAAGAATACAGAACGAGGCTATGCGCATTATACTTGGTTGCACTAAAGACACGCCGTGCAGGGCGATGCGCTATCTCCTTGACTATCCTACTATGGAGTATAGAATACTGATGAGCGTGGCACGAGCATACCTTCGAGTCAATGCTGACACACAACATCCTCTGCACTTGGAAATAAAGAGACAAAAAGGAAATAGGTTAAAAAGAGGAAAATCTTGGATGGGTCAGGCGAGGACTGTATTGAACAGGTGTGTACACTTGAAGACATTGATCCCGTGAAGAATGGATACCAGTGCTTAGAGCATTCGCCACATCCTTTTCTGTATGCATCGAACTTGATAAAGAATGCAGGCAACACAACCCACTTGTTGTGGAGGCAGAGGTTCATGCATTAATTTCTGAGAACGCATCTGAGCATGATGTAATTATTTATACGGATGGTTCGGTGATTCGACATGTGCGGAGCTCCTGGGCTTTCACTGCTCAGGTCGGAGGTGATGTTGTGAAGGAAGACAGTGGTGGTTTTGCCGTGACTACAAGCAGTCTCACATGGAAATCATGGCGTGTACCAAAGCGAGATTTGGCTAGAATCACAGACTTTATCCATGCATGTTTTCTCAGTGACTCAATGAGTATGCTCAAGAAGATTGAAACAGGATGGGCTAGGAGACATTGGATAGAATCGCTGTGGAGGTCTAAGCTGACAAAGATCAGTTTTATTTTTGTACCAGGGCATGCAGGTGTAAGGGGAATGAACGCATGGATAGGCTTGCAGGTATGGCTGCTGTCCAAAGCGGACGAGCAATGGACCAGGCTGATATTATAAATTCTTAAGGGAGAGAGGGCGTGTACATGATTCACGTAATAGCTGTGCATCCACAACACTAACCAGACTGCAAGAACTCAAAGTTAAGTGTGGTGTAGGTCGACAAGAACGCTATGCTGGCAGACAAAGAAGAATTGTAAACCAACAAAGAACCGTGTCGTTAGTCGCCACACGCTGATGGACATACTGAGGGAGAGATCGGAGCACTTATGGACTAATTTGTTCGACGTGCAGTGATGGTGATCCACTGACTAAACCAAACTATATATATATATATATATATATATATATATATATATACATACATACATCATACATACACACACATTCGCTAGATATGAAATTTAATCTGTAAACACGAACCTGATATGTGTTAAAAACTTGATCATTTCAAGTGGTTCATTTGATTTAAAGGAACAGACTGTTTTTGGGGTTAGTAATGATGATAATAGGCCAGGTTCCAAGTCTTGCATCAGTGAAGGACATAAGGTCATGGTCAAAGGCCATGACACGAAAACTTGGTAAGAAAGTAAAGTCATAAATGAATTACAACACAAATTTATTTTAATTCATGGAATGTGAGGTCTTTTTTTTAAAGAGTTTAAAATGTTTACATTACTGTATAATAGTTAAACTATCTCAATCATTCACTAGGATTTTCAAGACTGGACGCTTCTAATTACAAACTGACACAGTCATAATAGTATCAGCAAAGTCTGTTTCTTAAGGCTGCATAAATCTGTAATACAACTGATGGAATGTCGAGGACCTTGTGACTCACAGAGAAGCAAATGTTACAGTTCCAAACTTCATCTAGGATTTGTTCTTGAAATAAATAGCTATTACCTTTATGATACACAACAAAGACTCCAGTAAAGGCAGTAAAATAGTTGACTGCTATCTAAGGCACATCAAGCCAACAATTCTGATGTCAACGTGAGTCAGAAAATGTGTTTATTGGAGCAAACAAACTGATTTATTGTTCTGCTTCAGCCATGGTGAAATAACTGTGACTCTAACAAGAAACAATGAGAGACAGGGAAGACAGACATAATGTGTAGTACTATTTATGATAAAAGTGCCAATCAAACCAATACTATTGCCTATCACAGATGAGTGACAGCAAATTTCAGTCATTTGGAGTCTCTGTGGCTTAGAGGTCAGGTGCTCGTCTCTCGTGCCAAAGGTACCAGGTTCACTCCCCTGTGGAGCCATCTGGATATTTTTCCAGAGATCCCTGATCTCAGCGAGTGAGATCGAGTTCCTAGTCCTATCAGAACGGCAAAATGGTAGGTCCGTGTTCAATTTGAACACGTAAAAGAGCCCTTGGCAGTTCAAAATTGAGAAGAGCAGGCTGGAAAGCTGCTGCCCGGGCAAAATTTATTAGAAAAGATTAAAATAAAATTCCTACAAAAATATCTTCACCATCTTCAAAATTACATTGGGAACCCTCGCCAGTGCTACAGAGTTTATGCACTGCAGCTGAGATCTTCCTGTGTAAAAGGAAGATATCAGAGAACACATGGTTACTCACCAAAGTCAATCATCCCAGGTCAATTATGTTTCTGCCCCTTCTCAATCCCTGATGAGTCTGCCAGGAGTGCTGTGATGTTGGTTCAGTAACCAATATAAAACCAGTTATAATAGAATCTTAGTTATGTTCTTAATTTATATAACTTTAGTTGTTTCTAGCTATTGTGCACTTCATGACAAGATTGATTGATTGATTAAAAGCCTGCCTTTCTTCATTTCATTTGCTTGAACTATTGTAAATATTTGCAATACTGTCTTGTATAAACCTCATTGTCTATTGTAGTTCTGTGTAGTTTTTTTTCCCAGTGTTGTATCACTAGGCCAGTTCTTTATTCTTTAGTATATCAAGTTTTGGGCAGTCAAAATATGTGGGGAGTTAATTGTCTCCTGTTCTGAAGTGCAGAAAGACAACTTGTTCTCAACTGTGCATGGTTTGGTAGTCATCATATGTTGGTACTGTTGGCTTTCTGAGTGATTTGATCATCTGCCTCTTCTGATTATATGTAACCAGTACATTCATTTGCTTATATGAAGTACCTTTCTTGGCCAAACAGTCTACTATCAAGTTTCCTGGTATTTCACAGTGAGACAGTATCCACTGCATGACAGCCTTGCACAAAATCTTTCACTAATATTAAATAACATATAACTCATTCTAGTTTCAGTTAGGTATTAGCCAAGACTTGAACATACAAAAGAAAAATGTAGAATTCAATTCAGCAATTGAAGTACATCCTAATCTTTTTAAACAGTATTAATATTTTTATTATCAAATGTAACTGCTAATATTGATATAATAGTCAATTATATAATTAACCATTTCACTCTGTAATAATTTGTTTGCCCTCAGACACAATTATATTGCAATGTATACTGAATTAGCCATCATACTGGATTTGCGTCATCTTACAAAATACAACGAGCCAGTATATCAGCTCAGAAGAGCAAAGGGGTTAAATATGCCATTCTGTATTTCAAATGTCTATATAATTTTATCAATATAGATAGAGACTGCAGTAAAACTTTGCAGAATGGTGCAACGCATAATAACAAAGTACTGTAGTTTTACAAAATACAAAAACAAAGACAATACACAGCAACATTCCGACCAAAAAGGCCTTTATCAAGCAAACGATACAAGAAAAGTGACGACTGTCACAGAACACTACATGTAAATATCCTTATTTCATATAGAAATAATGGCTTTATTTCTTTATATGGTACCTTACATCTCATCGATAACGCTCTACATTCCTATGCTTCTTAGTACTTTCTCTTCCCATGCTCTATATTTTATATGTGTATATGTTAAATGTATATGAGTCATATATTTACTTGATTTTTTATTGTTTCTCTTCTTTTTACACTTCTAGTTTTTCTGTATTTATTTCGTTATTCGTTTTAGTCACATATTTTCATTCATTTTTAACCGTTGTAATATCTTTGTCAAAGTCTACATGTAGTGTTCTGTGACATTCATCACTTTTGTTGTATCATGTGCTTGATAAAGGCCTTTTTGGTCGAAACATTGCTGTGCATTGTCATTGTTTTTGTATTTTATATAATTTTAGCACACCAAAAAACAACAACAAAGAATAATTTGTAAAATTGGTGTATACTCACATTCTATTGTCTTTCCAATCTCCTAGTTCCAGTTCCAGCTGCCCTGTTTTATGTCTGCTATACATCTTTGGTACAAGGTTACTTAAAGTATGCAGGTGGCCACATAGATAAGCAATGCTAGAACTATCAATGAAAGTAACAAAATATTATTATTAGAATATATGGGGACACACATGGCATACCTACCAACTAATAGGGGTTTCCAATAAATTACATGATTTTTGCTGGTCTCTGCAATGTACGCTACACATTATTTCTGTTCTTTTTTTTTAAAAAGTTTTATATTTTTTAAAGTTTATGTCGCAATTTTTGCCAGTTTGAGAATATGATTTCAGTTCATGATTCATGGCCAGAACCGTTTTTTACCAGGATTAAATCTTTCAACCATCTAAGTAGATGTTTTTCATTTAATAAAATAACTTAGTTTAAATTTAGACTAATGTTTATAAGTACTAGATTAAGCTGTGCTTTGTGCAGCAGTTAATTCCAGAAACAGACTCTAACTTTAAACATCCTTTTCTGCAGTATATGACATAGAAAATTTCTAGATTCATCTTTGCATATTAACTTCACAATAGTTTAGATTTGTTTGTTTCTTTGTTAATTAGGAGATTAAAGTTTCATTAAGCAGAGGCACACATCTTTCAAACTAAGAAGAAGCATTGTTTGATTATATTAGGGTGTGTAGGTCAGCAAACATAAAAAATCAGAATGAACACCTTGCAGAGAATCCAGTTTAGACTTCTGGACGCAGTTGCTTTTATATTGTGACACTCTTCCCGTATTTTATACCTACCAAACTTCATGAAAATATTTCAATAATATATCAAACTGTTCAGACAGCGGAGCATGTCTTGCAAAACTATCCACTACTGGACGCACTGAGAAGAAACATGTGGCCACACTCAGTCAGTCTGAAAAACTAAGTTTTGGGGACACCTGACAATTCTCAAGCTAACTGTCCACCCAGCTTGTGGTACACAGTGGATTAAGCACATGACCATAAAGTTAGTGCATAAGAGGGTTTGTTGTGTGCAAAATTTGCATAACAAATATATCATCTTTTGGTCATTTTACAAAAATACATGTCAAATGGTCGATACATGGAGTGAATTAGTTAACTATTTGAACTGAACTAATTCCACTAGCATAGTTATAGAACTACAGCCAATTCTGAACATTGTTTGGAAATATCTATAAGCTTTATACTTTACAAATTACAATGACTGTGGGGTTCTATATTTATTTTGTTATTTGTAAACAACTGTAATGCCCAAAATACAATCTTGTAATTTGGCACCTTTTCAAATTTAAATAAATAATAAATTTTATATAATGATATGTAAATTTACTTGTACTGTATCTATCTATCTATTCTCTAATAGATTTGTTTATACTATGTAGCTATAAATTGCACATATTTTTCTTTCCTTTGTACCAGATATTTGACATAGTCAATGTTACTGACATATGCTATACTATGATTTGTACAGTAGTGAAACTTGTTTGTTCCTGAAATTCAATTTGAAAATAGTTATGTTTTGTTTGTTCAAAGAAAGGACTCTACATTACACAATGCATGAAGTTTTAATAGAATATTACTAACCTCATGATCTGTCTGAGAATTGGAGGATTATGTACTATGAGAGATGTTGGGAAATGACCAAACCACACAGTTTGATTACTTCCCTTTGTAACTGTTGTCAGAGTCTTGAGGTGTTGGATTTGCTTCTGTCAATAAGACCAGAGAGAGTTACAGGTGTAACAGATGGTAAATACAGCTATTGCAAACAGTATACACATATCACATTTTTAGCAAACAAAGCTTATTATTTTTTTATGGGTGGACTGTATAGCCTACATAATTATATTTACTTACAATACATAACTCTACCAAGTACTATTTCAATAGGGGTGTCATGATAGAGAACAGCATAAAAAGCCTGCTATAATTCTCTGTCCTATCTTTTTGAACAAGTGTGGAGAAGTTGTTAATCCAGGATTTCCTCATCCTCTTCTTTGAAAAATATCTTCCCCATCTCTAAATTACATTGGGGACCCTTGCTGGTGCTATGGAGTTTGTGCACTGCAGCTGAGATCTTCCTGTGTAAGACAGAGATCGGAGCACACATGGTTACTCACCAAAGTGCAATGATGATGATCCTATCAATCAATCTTCTTTATTCCCCTTAATTGTCCCCTATAAAATAATTTTGAAAATGAGTCACTATATGTCTGAACTTGACAAGCTTATGTCATTTTTCCACTGTCAAAGTTGGCTCCTGTCTGTCTGCAAGTATATCTATTTTGTCTCTACATATATATTTTTTATGTTCCAAGAAAAAAATATATGACAAAAGGAAGTCTAAAAGTAAAGGAATGACTTCTTGCACAAGGTTTTCCCATATGGCACGCCCCCTCCTAAGAGTATTGCTCCAAGCATGAACTTCGTAGCTCCAGTAAAAATTCCAAGGGATCTACAGGAAAACAATGCACTTGTGTGTCGAATGAGATCTGAATTTAGGGTCAGAATGCAAAGCAAAGTGCTTAAACATGTCACTACTTTGTTAACACAATGTTAAGAACAAATGCAAAGAGGAAGAAGGAAAGATCTCTGAGGGCTACACTGCCACAACAAACACAAGAAGGCGGAAAGCATTATAATCTTATAAAGAGTGAAAACAATATGGTTGAAGATCAATAAAGAAAAACAAATGTGTACAGTGTTTGTTCTCTCAAACAAACCATAGAGCTGAAAATGAGCTATAAATGGGAAAAACTTGCACCATGATGAACTACATAAATTATCATATATCTGAGACTGACTGTGTGTTGCCAGGGGCTCTCAAGGGAAGCAAAGAATAGTAACACTGCGACCTACAAGGCATGTCGTAAGAGGTGACTCTTTAAGGTGACTTTTTAAACTGCCTCTTCTAGATCTTAAAACTGGAAGTGACTATACTTTTATGTTATCAGTTATACAACAACAGTGAAATAAGAACTCAACTTACATCATCTAAATAGCCAAAGAAGTTAAATGGTCGGTTTGGTCCTGGTCTGCTACAAGAATCAATCCCAATGAAGGAGTATGCTCCAAATGGTAACTCATGTGTATGAACAAAAGCATTCTGAAAGTCTTCTCTCTGCTTAAGATCACTGCCATGAGCTGAGTGTAATCTGTGGTTTTTTTGTTTTTTTAAATATAATAAAAGAGTAATAAAGGAATTTAACAAGTATGTAATGAGAACTACCAACTTTCCATGATTATAAACATTCAGACACATTTAACATTTTTAAAATCCAATAACCACAAAATGTAAGATTGGAAAAATATAAACATTGACTGTAATATAAAGTAAAATTTACCTAATAAGAAATGTTTATCTAAAAACAAAAATTAGTTACATGTTAAAGAGTAGAAAACAAATGATGATGAAATATGAAGAAGAAAAACCATTATAAGTCCTCAGTTCAGTTTCAGTTAGAATATCTTCATTGCACTCTGGATATGCCCATAGGTGCCGATCTCTTTGCAATATCTCCAGCAGTGTCCAGTGACTAACCGTACCAGTTCAATATTGATTGATGAGCAGACCCATATACCTGTTATTCTGTTCTTTTCAAACCACTCAACTCTTCAATCCAAACTCTTGCAACCTAGCAGTTGACATGGATTGGTTTAAATAAAAATCCTCTTTGCAGCTACACTCTATGAGTATGTTCAGAGAGTCAGCTCTATCAATTGACTGACTCCTGATATGAAATCAGAGCCAGCCAGCCTATCTGCTCTTTTACCCCATCGACACCCATGTGCCCCGGAATGAAGATGAATATACCTGCTTGACACGTTTGTAGTGATTCAGTCCACTGCCAGCAACGAACCAGCCTTCACCTTTCGGATCATACTCAATGAATCACTCAGAATGCATGCATGAGTATAGTTTTGTGATTGAGCCAGAGTAGTGGTGACTTAGTACCGAGAGTACCTCCATTGTCATGCTACTAGTTTTCATGCTAAAAGCACCACTGGTTCCTTGACCTTTTTGCTATATGAGCTTGAAGAAGGACCGTGAGACTTTTTCGTGGGGGAACATGATGATAAAAGAACACAACAATGTACTCAAAAACGATACTAAAAGGAAAGGTTCAGAAGACTATATAAATCGGGAAAGGGAAAAAGTAAGTAGCACAGACTGGTAGCTTGTACCACCATGGCAAGAGACAAAATTACTGAGAACTATTACCACCGATCTTCATATGGGGGTGATCTTTACAGATTTCTTCCCTGTAAATAGAGCTCAAGTGGGGAAAATGTTTAAAAATACATTTTAAAATTCAACTTTACATTATGATACATTGAATTAAGTGTAGTCTGTAGTAATACCTGTAATAATTGTTCTTGCCCAAAGTCAAACACATCAAATGAGTCTGCACGCCCACAAAACACAAAGGGGGGGAGAGAGAGGCGAAAATATTTCATTCACAGTGTAATTTCTCAACTAAATAAAGTGTACCTTTCAAATAATTAAAAGAATAATGAGTTATTTATACTAATTTATTTCCTTTAGCCAGCATGAGTTTCATATATATATATATATACATATATGTACAATATATGCTTATAGGATTGCTAAAAGGCATTTCAATTAGCAAAAAGATCCAATCTAATTGTTTTTCATATGAAAAATGCTGCCATTGACAGTTAAAACTAAGTCTGCAAAAAAGAAGAAAAATATGAAAATTATATCTGGCATGAATTGTTTCAGTGATGGCATCCTGTTAGTGAGAAGGTTTGAGACCATAGGGTACATTATGTGAGTTTCTGTCTCTCACAGCCTGTTTATTAGTTGCCATGGCTTCTTTACAACTCAATCAGTTTTCTGAGCTGCTTCGTGAACCTGGCAAGTTTAGTGTAGCCCCGTCAGTGAATTCAGCTATTTGTTGGTCAGAATGAATGATTGGGGGAATTCTTTTCCCCTTCA
>JADZMA010002610.1:0-11549 GCA_020796225.1 Arion vulgaris
GATCTAAACTTTATTATTTGGTGTAACAAAATTATGAGGGTTTTATTGATTGAATCATCATCATCACGTGACGTGCCGGGTGGGGAGGGTATAATGGATCTCCCCACATCTCTTCTGGGGTTTCTTTTCCAGATTTGACGCCTTCCGGTTTAAATCAGGTTTTCCCCAAAAACTCCCCTTTTCTCTTTCTTGTCTCCCTCATTTTCCCTTTGTTACAATGGGGTTTTCATTTCCCCTTTTTTTTATCAACAAATATTCCTCTTTTTTATTTTTATGATAAATTTCTTTTTGTCTTGATCAATTCCCAAACCCTTAGTCATTGATTGATAGGACAATCATAAGACTTGTCAGAGAGGGGTGAGGAGAAGAGAGAGAGAAAGAGAAAACATTAGACAAGTAAAGTCAAAACAATAAATATATAATTTTTGAAAAGTGTCAAAAATTTATTTGAAAAATGTGTTGAAAAATTCTTATATAAAATGTCATTAAGGGAAACATCTTCTCTTCATCGTCTAGTCCCGCACCCCCCACCGGTGAAAAAAAAAAAAAGTAAAAAAGGAACTAGTAAAATGGAGCAATCCCAAAACTGGTTTATCTACAATATTCATACATCCTCCCAAAACCCGTTATACAAGCATGGATAGGCCAGATAATGGATGCATGTTCCATTTAACAATGTAGAACACTTCAACTCACAATGTATTCCATAAAAAAGACGGGTTACATGATTCACAATCAGGTCCCCCCGATCTCCCCTCCCAAAAAACATGCCCCGAATATTTTCTAATTTTTTTAACATGACTTGGGAAAACTGGTCCAATTATTTCCAAAAAAACCCCGGTCATTCTGTAAAATTGCCTTTTTAATTCTTTTACAGGTGCACCGACCCTCTCGATTTCAAATGTTGACAGGATATAGACAGTTAGACTGAATTTGGGTCGAACGTTCCTCCCCATTCTTCCTGGCACAAATTTCCAAATGAGGGGCGCACTGCAGTATCCGAATAAAAACCAGTTTCCAAAAAACAGTTCTCTGCAACTAGACGAACAATTGAGACCATAAAAAACCCGGCTGACTCCCGACTACATACGATGAAGAATCACATATTTCATCTTCGTTGCAGGAACAGCTTTTGTCACAAAAAAACCTACATTTTTCGGACAATTGTTTTTGAAAATTTATACGTTGAATTCGGGCACGTGGTCCATTTGGATGTTAATGTCAGCGCAAATTGGGAAAAGTTTGACTCACAGTTTATTCCGAAAATGCCGGACATTTTATCACCTTGTCTCCCAAGTAACCATTAGTACCGGAGAACAGTCAGAAAAAAAAGTTAATATGTCCCGACACAATCTGCTACAACGTTGTGAACTGAAACATAAAAACCAGATCCCATCCTAAATACAAGCACCAGTCACAAAATTTGCATCAGTTTTGTTGCGTTATGCCCCTTCGAAAATTCCGGCCCCGTCATCAGGGCAAATTGGGGCCCAAATGTTTCCCCCCGCAAAGTGTCCCTTCGTTTGAATATATTTTTGTTGATTGTCGATCATTATGTAACTGATTGGTGTAAAATGAGCTCGTAAAAAAAGATTAAGATACTGTTGCGAAAGTTGGTGTCCTTTTTTTCCTATCATACTTCGGAAACAATCGAGGGCGGTATATTATCATGTCTTTAATTACATTAATTAAAGTAATTCTCGGGCGGTTAAACTTTACACCCCCTTGGACCACTTGCTTCTACTTGTGTTTTAGAACAAAAGCCGTTATCAATTTTCCTATTCCCGTAACCGTCAACAGCGTTATTTATCTACAATTGATCGGATTGATATTAAATTCTCGTTTCCATGTTTCCTGTTTAAAAGCTACTTACGTCCTGCACTGATATAGATATCACAAAACTTGGTGCTAATCCCAAAATTAGGGGTCAGAAGGGCCAATTCACCGTGACGTCTAACGTGGTGTTGTTTATTTTACTTTTTTTGTTCCAACAAGTTTTTTCCCTTTTGAATTTGGTTTAAAAAGTCGAACAAACCCGGCATCATTTTCGATTATCCTAAACCAGGTCAAAGGTGCGGGCCCATTTTTAACATCAACGGGTTTTTTGCGTTTTGATTGCAAGTTGCTTTATTAGAAACAAATAAATAACGAGGAAAATGCGATTCGCATTCCAAATAGTCCCCTACTGGCAACCTGGACCGAAGGGATATTTTTCATCGACCGTTATTTGAGCATATTCCAAAAGGTTAATGTGCTGGGATAGGCGCAATAAATTTAACTTCATCCCGGTCCAACCAAACAGTTGGACATTGTTGAAAACGCACTTCGAAGAACAACAAGGGAAGGGTTGGCCCTACAAAAAACTAATTTAGAAACGTGAAAGTTTGATGTATTATTTCCCCTTTATCCCTGCCGTTGTATTTTGGGAAAAATTCACTGTTGCAAACACAAAAAAATGTTTCCTTTTTCCCAAAAAAGTCTTCTATATTGAACAAATCCTCGAACACTGAGACTGTATTTTTTTGATTTTCACCATTCCCCTTGACGTTTAATGCTGAGTGATTGGTTTGTTTTATGGGTCGTTGTATATTTAATAGCGACACATAAAAACAAAGTTCTGTTTTCAAAATACAGAAACATGACATACAACAACGTTTCGACCAAAAGGCTTTATCTCAAACATAAAAAGGGGCGAAATTTTTAAAAAACACTACATATGGACGGAACAAACGGAAACCTTAAACGTATCTAATGAAAATTGGGAATAAAAAAAAATAACAAAGGTGCAACACAAAATGTCGTGGAAAAAAAAAACAATTTAAAAAAACAAGTGAATATGCTTATATATATATAAAAAAATAAATATAGCATGAGAGAGAAAGTACTAAAAGCACAGGAATCTAATACTTAATCGGGTCGCAATGCCATATAAAGAAATTAACTGTTCTCCAGAGAAATCGACTGCGACTAGAGGAACATGATCGGATGGGTGTGCCGGGAAACGTAACACCTGCAGGCCCCTATCATTATAATGCTGGGCCTACAGGGTATATCAGAAACGCGAGTAGGGGTTTGGAAAGCTACCTTGGGAAATAAAAGCGTAAAAAATGTGATTTCTGGCCTTCAGACGCATCTATACAAGAAACGATTAGACTCGGATACATAGAGATCCAAAAGGGGGAAAAAAAATGGGATATGGGGGTTTTTTTTGAAAAAAGGGGGAAGAAGAAGAGGAAAATACGTCATCAACAATAAATATGATAAATTTTTGGGAAAATTACAAAGATTTATTTGAAAAATGTGTTGATAATATTCTGTATCCAAAAAGTCATTAAGAAAATTGTTTTCATCTCTAGTGCTCGTCTCTCGTCCCGGGCTAAAAAAAACAAGAGAAGCAAAAACGGAACTAGTAAAATGGAGCAAACCCCAACAACTCGTTTATCTGGCGTTTCCCCAAATGGGCGTACCCCCTTGGTCGCTGCTTTTAGGGGGGGGGCGATTGGGGGTTTAAAAAATTTGGGGGGTTCAGATGATTAGGGTCGGGGGCTCCTTTAAGAAAAAATTTAAAAATAAATATTTTTTAAAAAAAATTATTTTGTTTTTTTCTAGAATAATCATTTATAATCTGAAATTTTGCATTTAAATTCATCTTTTTTCTTAAAGTTTTTTTTATCAATTTTCTATTTCATCAATAATCATTTGAAAATTGGGTGTATACAAAATATATATCAATAGGGGGATTGCCAAAACTTTATAATGTGGAGAGGGGGTTACAAAGTTTATTTGTCAAAGTGGGCGATGGGGCCAAAAAATTTGGGGAAATTTTGATTCAGCATTCATTCCCTCTATCCCCAAAAACCCTTCCCCAGACAGGGAAGACCAGAAAATGAATGGCAAGTTCCATTTAGGAATGAAGAACAATGGGAGGAACAACAGAAGGAATGACGGACTCATTCGAAACAAAATCAGGGTAAAAACGGGTTGTGTCTCCCCTTCTCTTCAACAAAATATCGACAGAATAGTGAAAAAGTACGTGCGAAAAAAACCTTTTTACATAACAACATCACGCGACCAATTAAACAACCAAATCAACGAATTGCTTTTTTTCGGACGACTAAAGTTTAATCTTAAAATGGAAAACTCAACATCACATGCACTGCTAATAGCATGTAGAAAGGCAAATAAAAACAACAAACAAAAAAAAGAGACCATGAAAATCAGTAGAACACCAAGAAGCAAACATCAAATAGATAACACCAGAGTAAAGCAAGTTTTTGATTAAATATTTGGGGAGCATTTCACAAAGGGCGGAAAACCGATAAGAAATAGAGACAAGGTGTCAAAAACTGCAGGACCCCAGGACCATTACTCAAACCAAAGATCAAGGTGGGGTGAAAAGACCCGATGTAAAAAATGTTTCCCCAAAACCTTTTTTCCAGTTAAACGCTCTTTCAGCAACACATCACAGAAAATCACCAAGTGGAAAGAAATGTTAGGAAGGCGGGGTCACCAGAAAAGACAAACTACAAATAGGGACATCAAAGGGAAGGGGGACCTTCATGCATCGAAAACATCGAAAAAAACAAATGCAGTGGTTTGGGCATTTAATGAGAATGAAAACAACCCAACCCCCAATAACAGCATACAATAAAAAGTCGGGCTATGGGGGACCAAGAAAAGATGGATGGACAATATCAAACCACACCATAAACCGGGTACAACACAACAAGGGGGGCTAATCTTCCATAAACGAAATTAAAAACTCCCCTCCTGCTTAACAAAGGGACAGCCAACTACATCTTACCTGGGAATAAAAAGACAGAACACTTCAACTCACAATGTATTCCTAAAAAGTTGGTTTACATGTTCCATTCAGGTCCCCCGACCTCCCATGCCAAAAACATGCCCTTTTAGATATGATGATAATTTTTATAACATGACGTTAGCAAGATGGGCCAATTATTTTTAAAAAAATTTGCGGTCGATTCTGCCAAAAATTTTAATTATGAATTTTAAATTTTTTTTGCACCGAATCTCTAATGTTATAAAAGTTAAAGCAGGATAAGAGCATTGACCCCCGAGTGGGTTACAGGGCCTAAATTTGGGGGTGTAAAGAATAGAACCTGTTACCCTCCACGCATGTCTAAAGGCGACTAAGGAGGTTTGGCTGAAATCGGATGCATTGTCTAAAACGTGTAGAAGTCTTATGCGTTTGGGGCCTACCAAACCAATTTTTGCAATATACAGTTCTTGGAAAAGATCAAAATATCACAAAAGTGATTAAAATTGGTCGTAAGAACGAACGCCAAAGAAGAAGAAGAGCAGTGGACGACATTGTTATCAAACTTCCTCGCTCATTCTTCCTGGTACAAATTTCCAACTAGCAGGGCCCACTGAAACAATATCCAGAATAAATTACAGACTCCAAAAAGACAGTTCTCCTGCAATGACGAACAATTGAGACCATTAAAATCGGGCCCATCCCGGACTACATCGTCAGTGAGAGGAATTACATATTTCACTTCGTTGCAGAACACTTTTGTCACATAAAAGCCCGTACATGGTTTTCGGACAATTGTTTTCTGAACATTGTGATACGTTGAATCCGGTCTTACAAGTGCAGTACCCATTTGCTATTACATACTCGGCGCAACCATTAGAACAGTTTGACTACAGTTCTTTCCCAAAATCCCCGACAAACATTCTATCATACATTTGTCTAAAAGTAATAATAAGTACACGAGAACATGATCTATTCATCAAAACATCTTCTGTAATATACACATCACCCAACAACAAGTTTCTAACATCTGCAAAATTATTGTCTAGATCAGGTTTTTAAAAGGTAAAAACAATGTTGTCTGTGAAAACACCCTCAGCCTATGACGTCAATGGGGTGGGGCCCCAGCGCTGAGGCCATTATTAGGTCGGTTTAAACAAAAGTACGGATAAAAATCCCAAAGAACAAAAGGGTGAGAGATCCCCCGGGCATGAAAAAGGCGATGCCTAAACAATGAGAGAAACAGGTTGTCATTTTCTCACGACAGGGCACAATAGACTGGGGACCATCTGTTTAACAAGTATAAAATACCCATCTGACATATGTACATGTGGACCACAAGATACAGAGACACACATGCAAGAATTAAATACATGGAACGGGAAAACATATGGCCAATCCCCAAAGCGTCAAGACAAACTATAGGGGAGATGCTTGACCCCGGTTGACCCAAAACTCTTTAAAAGTATACAAATCGATGTCTAAACGTTGGAAGAAAAGAAGAAGAACATTGGGTCAGTCGGGTTAAAGATAAACCCATTAGTGAAAATACAATGGTCGCCCCGGTTCAAGTGGTGTGGCTCGACCCAAGAACTGCATACCTGGTTAAAACCCCCCGGTGGGAAAATTTTGGGAACAAAATTCGTTTCCGTGGTTTTTAAAAAAGGAAAAAATGACCTCACCGTTTAAACAAGGGCAAACTACTGAACTAAAAGTGGTGACTGATAATCAACTACTCGTTTACTTTTTGATGGCTAGTCCGGATATCCGGTTTTTTCATACAATAAAGGGGCGTGTCATTAAAGTGGGGAAAAAAATTGATAAACTGTCCCTTTTTTTGTTATTTGTTCCTTATTTTATTTTAACGAGAAATGATTATTTTGATGATATATAACGCTAAAATATCTACAATCAAATTAAAATTCATAATTTTTTTCCCCTAATTAATTTACCCCCCGGGATTGGGGGCCAGTAAGACCTTAAAAACAAACCAAAAAATTTAAACGTTATTTATTATTTTAAAATTATTTTTCAATTTATTTTCCCAATGATTAGCTTTGAAAGTTAAATATAAACTCTAAAATAAAATATTATATCAGAATAATAAAACAACCCTGTTATTTATATAATTTCTCTTATTAAAAACATTATATATTTGAATCTTTTTTCCTCTAAACCCCCAAGCATTTTTCATGCACTTTTCGGGGGCTGGTTCAAGTTCCTACATATGATGTAACATTGCGACCTCTGACCTTTGATCGTTATTGAAATGTAATTCCAAAACAATGTCATTTTCATTCAGCCGGAAGATATATTCATTTTAGCGCAAACTACTTAAAAAACGGGACTCTGCTCAAATGCCCCTTTAATTTATTAAACCCCCAATTTTGTAAAAAATAGTATAAAATTATAGAAAATAATAGTACTAAATAACAAACTTTCTTATTATAAGATTAGTTTTATGTAATTCCCCCTTGCTTTAAATACATCTTGTCTCCAGTGATTCGACATTCAACCTTTTGAGCGGGGTTCCCCTTTATGTCCTTCCGTGAACCTGCCGTCGACTGACGTCATTTGATCTAGGTTGGTTTCCCTTTTAAGGGCAAAACACGTAATAAAAAAATCTGTTTTTTACAAATTAAAAAAACTGACAATATACAGAACGTTTCGACCAAAAGGGGTTATCAAAAAAAATGAACAACGGAGTCACGAAAAAAAAAAACATGGGGGGACAATAAGACATACTGGTAATATTTTGATGCTCTGATCTCATTAAAAATTTGTGGTTTTTTGTATGTTGCTTTTTAAATTTGTTTCAGAAAATTTTAAAAAAAAAATTCTCTGGGCCCTCCTGTCTTTTAAAATTTACAAATATTTAATTGTCCTTGATTTTTTTTTATTTAATAGTCAACTCTTTTAATATCAAGCGTTGGAACATAAGCGTTTTTTCCAAAAAGGGGTAAGGGGGTCTAAGCCCATGGGGACACCTTGCTGGATTAGGGGTGGCACAAACCCAAGACCCTCCCCCACCTCCCATAACCTAAACAGACAACGGCCCCCGTCCGCTAAGTGGGTGGGATCGGGGGAAATACTCTGGTATAAGTAGTGATGAAAACCAGTTACTTTGGGATGAGACCCGCTCGCAACACAAAAGGGCAGAATCCCAGGTGATTTTAAATAATCTCTCCGGCCGATGGAAAAGCTAACAAATAAACAAAAAGGGATGAAGGTGCACCCAGAGAAGAGACTGGGCCATATGGGGCGAAACTTCCACGGGTAAACTCGTTGGTTGCGTGCGACAGTCCAGGCGGGTAAATGTAGCACGGGAGAAAACGAAAAACACGGTGACAGGCACCAGGTGAGCGAACACGCAACGCACAATACACGGGAGCCCCGGTGGGACGACATCACGGTCAAATTTAAAGATCGAAAAAGGCGTGGAAAACTAGGGGTGAGCGGACGCTGGTGTGGAAAAACTGGAAAACCAGAAAAAGGTTGGATCCAGTGAAAAATTTTCCCCGAATGGTGATAAACTGTGCACAGTGAGATAGAAATGGGTAACGTTCGCCCAGTGAACAATGGAGCAGTGGGGGGGGAAAAAAGGGAGGGGGCCCAGTCGGTGGACGGGGGCACAAGCAGAAATGGGCGAATGGGCCAAAAGAAACGCGAGGTGGCGAGCCTCAAGGGGGGGTCTCCACCCGAGAGCAAAAACCCGTTTTTCCTTCCCAATAACTACTCTGTTTTAGTTGATTGGGGACAACAAAGTCGTGGAGTAAACCTACAAAAAAACGGGACTGCACAAAAAACAGCCCAAAAAGACAAAACTGGGAGAGGGGCCCCTCAACAACCCGGGGGGAAAGGTTGCCTAAGGGTGCTCAAAAAAAAATAGCAACCTGCTGCCTTGCAGGTAGGCGGGGGAACCAGGCGAAGAAACCGTAAACCCCAAAAAACCAAACAAAATCACCAGGATAAGCCCCGGCTCCTTTGCGCTAAAAATTTAAAAAGAAAATACCCATGCTAATTGCGGAATCAGATTTCCCAGAAAGCAAAATTTAGGGAAATCTGGTATGTAAGGGTATTGCCTCGGGGAGAGAGAAAAAAAAAAGAGAAAAGGTAACCCGGGAAAAGACAAGAAAACTCTCCAAAACCCCCAAATTTTTGAAATTTTTTCCAGGCCCACTAAAAAAAAGACAACGAGCCGTCACTGTAATGCAATTATACAATAAAACCCTGCACTAAAAAAGAAAATATGTTGAAAAACAAAAAAACACGAAAAAATAGAATAAAAAAAAAAAAAAAAACAAATATATAAAAAATATTTTTCATTGTAAGAACAGCTGCAGGAAACTCAGACTGGTTCCCAATTCGTGTGAAGCAGCCGTTATCCACCAATCTTTTTGGGTTAGCTATGACTGGATCATGCCCCAAGATCATCAACTGGGGATCAGATGGTAACGTTCAGGAATAGAAAATTCATCTATAAAGATCACATGACTCCCGGAACACCGTATTTGTGTTTTTGATGGATTTAAAAGCATATAATATATGTTAACTAATCAAACATTGTATTACAAATTTAAAAAAAAAATATATGTATTTTTAAGATGTCTAATCTTTTTAAAAGCATGAATTTGTGTTCTTCTTCTTCTGGGCTGCCCCATGAAATCTGCATGTCGGGAGCCCGGTATGCGCTTCGAGATTTTTTTCGTGAAAACCTTTTGATTCTGCGGTGTCCGCCATTTAGTCGAACCTTCTCAGAGGTAAAATGCTTTTTTAACCGACATTTCCCATCTCCCCATTTTGATTAATCTCGTGACGCCTTTCACTTGCTGTTTAAAAAAACCCCATTTTCTTAAAAAAATCTAATGAATCAATTACGTTGGTAGACTATGGTTGTCTTTTTGGCTGCTCATGAAGTTCTGCATCATTTTTCTTTTTTTTATTTTTATTTTTTTAATTTATGTCTTCAAAATATGGAAATATTTAGAAATTTCAAATTTTTATTCTGTCTTATATATTATCCATACCTTTTGTTTGGATTTTGTTTTAAAAATAAGGTATTAAGGACTGTTACTAGTTTTCTATATATTTTACTTTTTTTTTTCCCTTCTTTGGGCTGTACAATTAATTAAAAATTTTTGAAATATATATTTTTAGCATCCAAAAATTAGTCCCATATCACATATTCTTCCCCTGATATTAAAACCCACATATTGATCTTATTAATGGCATCCAACTATATAACGACTATTTTCAATGCAAAAAATTCATGGCTGCTAGTAAGGGCGGTCATCAAAATAACCCAAAAAAATTAAAACCCCTGAAATTTTTTAAAAGTTATTAACAGTAACTATTTTATCGACGCGGATGCGTGCCATATTGTTCAACCACAAAAAGCAACCCCAAACTAACGGCAATCTTTTCACACTTGCAGAACGGGTTTTGGGCTTCAGATTAATTCCCAAGACCAAAATTTTAGAAATTGAAGAAGCGCTGAGGTAGGGATATTGGGAAACCTTGGGAAAAAAAAAGCGTCCGAGATCGGGTGTTGGTCTACTTGTAGGCGCATAGCTGGCACAAGTTGCAATCGCATTTCTCGAATCACATACAGATGACAAAGTGGTTTAACAAGTGGTCGATATGGAATGTTCAAAAAAAAATGAAGGAGGAGAAAAACAACTGTAAAATCATCAACTTTTTAAAAATCATAGTTTTTAAAAGTTACAAAGATTTATTTGAAAAAATTTCGACAATATTCTTTTCTCAATAAGTCATGGGGACTCATCATTCTCCTCGTCGTCGTCATTCGTCCCCGGAATCAAAACGAACAAGATAAGCAAAAAAGGAACTAGTGAAAATGGAGCAATACAAAAACCCCTGGCTTATCACAGCATGCATACGTCGTCCCCCAAAACCCTTCACACACAGGACATAGACCAGATAATGGATGGGAGTTCCCTTTTCAATTACAAAACCCTTTAACTCAATGTATTCCATAAAATGTTTGGTTTAATGATTCCCAATTTAGGTCCCCGGCCTCCATCCCAAAATGCCCTGTAGATATTTACAAATTTTCTATAACATGACGTTAACAAGACTGGTCCAAAATTTTTTCCAAAAAATCCCCGGTCGCATTCTGTAAAATAATTTGTAATTATTTTTTCAGGTGCATGCCCCTTTTGATGTTACAGGTGTTGGCAGGCTTTGCTTTTTACTGACATTGTGATCCCAACGTTCCCCATACATTTTTTTGCCCCATTTCCAACAAACCGGGGCACACTGTAAATAGTATCCAGAATAATAATTTCAGATCCCAAAGGCAGTTTTTTTGCAATTAGACCATAAGGGTTAACCTGTTTTGAATGGCGCCCCCTTTTTCAGTGAATAATTTACCCCCCTTTTAAAACTATATTTACAAAAATAAATTGAAAACAATGACATATTTTTTTTATTGTATTAAGTTAATCAAATATTATGTATTCCCACAGTATCTTGCACAATTTATGTTAAACTACTTACCCCGCGTTGTTGCCTCCCAAAAAAAATTGAATTTAAAGGAAAAACGTAAACAATATTTAATAATTATTTTGGGTTATTCCCCTTTTTTCATTTTCTTGGGAAAAAAACTATAATTTTAAAGTTTCATTTTAATTCTGTTTATTAAAATGCTCTTTGATATACAATATTCTTTTTCTTTTTTGTCTGGTGCTCACGAAAAAAAGGGTTTTTTCCCACCCTGAACAAACCATTATTCCATGTAAAAACATGT
>JADZMA010002611.1:5000-11541 GCA_020796225.1 Arion vulgaris
GAGGAAAACCGAGAGATAAGTGGAAGGGAAACTTTAAGAAATGGACAGGTTACAGTCTGGCAGTGTGCAACACAAGGAAAAGTATTTTCCTACCAACACTTTGTTACCAGTGCCAAACTTGGTCTCTACAGCAACACACCACAGAAAGCTTACCACGTGTGAAAATGAAATTCTTGAGAAAGGCAGTGGGAGTCACCAGGAAAGACAGACTACGAAATGAGGACATCAGAAGCAGAGTGGGCATAACTTCATGCACCGAATATATCGAAAGACAAAAATACAGTGGTTTGGACATTTAATGAGAATGAAATACAACCAACCACCAATAACAGCATACAATAAAAAGAGATCGGGTACTAGAGCTAAGGGAAGACCAAGAAAAAGATGGATAGACAATAACAAGACCACACTACATAAACACGGATATAACACAACAAGGGCGAGTCATCTAGCCCTAGAACGCAAATTAAAGCTCCCATCCCTACGCTTAACGGCAAGAGTGGACAGCCAACTATATCTTCCACCTGGGAATAGACGATAGACAATAGATAGTGTGCAACACCAAGGCGAAAGACAGAGGATGCTGGAGATTCATTGCAGTCAACCTTCGATGTTGAGACGACATCTGATAATAATGACATGCTTTTGCGTTAGTCGAACCAAATTGTTAAGGCATCCACAAATTTCACGGACAGCTCGGCAACAGATGATCAACAGCATTTTCATACCTACTTTGTGTTACCAGAGCCAAACATGGACAATGAGCAACGTGCAGTCACAAAAAATAACTACATGGGAAATGTGCTGTCTGCAAAAGTTACCAACACCAGAAAAAAACAGAGTCACCAAAAACAGCATAAGAAAAAAGCTGGCACAGAACCTTGCTTGAATTACATTGAGAAACAAAGAATGAAGTGGTTTGGCCCCTTAATAAGAATGCATCCAAACTCCACAGTAAACAGTCTTCTACAACAGAACATCAGGAAAGAAGGAGAGCGGTAGACCACGAAAAAGATAGTTAGATGGCGTAGCAGAATCCTGTCAAAGAACAAAAATAACAATCACCCAAGCCACCAGAACAGCGCAAGACAAAAACAGAGAACCACGACACTGGACAACACCCCGTGCAGGTGTGACGATACTGGGCAACACCCCGATAACAGTGTGACGACACTGGGCAACACCCCGGTAACAGTGTGACAACACTGGGCATATTTATGTAAATATGCAAGGACAAGAAGTTTGGAGGAAATTGACTAAGCGTCACCCTCGCTTCCTTCCCCATCCCCAACACAGCAGCAAGAAGAAAATCCTCAATAGTGATGCCAAAACACGAAAATCATCCTCGCTGGCCCCAACACCCTTCCCCAAATACGTATATCATCCTCACCAGTGCCTCCCACCTCCCCACCTCCTCACCACATCGAGATAATTCACATCATAGTCTTCCATGTTCAATTGAATTGAAATATACATAGATGTATATTAAATATTATCATACTGCATTCATGATGGTCGAAAAGATTTACATGACATATTTAATAACATCTTTCCGACAACAGATAACTCGCTGAAAAATGTATTCAAAGACATCATAACAAAAGGAGTAGTTTCCCTTGTCATAGAAAGGAGTTGTGAAATTCTATAGGTGAACATTTTAGTCAGTGTAGCTAACGTGAACTTTATCAGTGTCACTAACGTGAACTTTATCAGTGTCACTAACGTGAACTTTATCAGTGTCACTAACGTGAACTTTATCAGTGTCACTAACGTGAACTTTAGTCAGTGTAGCTAACGTGAACTTTATCAGTGTCGCTAACGTGAACTTTATCAGTGTCACTAACGTGAACTTTATCAGTGTCACTAACGTGAACTTTATCAGTGTCACTAACGTGAACTTTATCAGTGTCACTAACGTGAACTTTATTCAGTGTCACTAACGTGAACTTTATCAACATCACTAACATGAACTTTATTCAGTGCCAATAACGTGAACTTCATTAGTGTCACCAACGTGAACGCCTGAAAAGAAATAAAGAGGAATAAATACTGACAAAGTAATTCATGAAATATTGATCACGATACTGCAGACATTCTTCTCAAACGTCCACGAAGTAGCCGAGTTTGAAAGCTAGGTATAAATCTGATTTCTCTATCTGTTACGTGGATCAATAGAAAACATACCTTTCGTTGTCTGTTGCAATAAAATAAACACGTATTTGTTGTGTCAGAGTTACAAACGACATCCATTTTATGTTGCAATAAAATAAACACGTATTTGTTGTGTCAGAGTTACAAACGACATCCATTTTATGTTGCAATAAAATAAACACGTATTTGTTGTGTCAGAGTTACAAACGACATCCATTTTATGTTGCAATAAAATAAACACGTATTTGTTGTGTCAGAGTTACAAACGACATCCATTTTATGTTGCAATAAAATAAACACGTATTTGTTGTGTCAGAGTTACAAATGACATCCATTTTATGTTGCAATAAAATAAACACGTATTTGTTGTGTCAGAGTTACAAACCACATCCATTTTATGTTGCAATAAAATAAACACGTATTTGTTGTGTCAGAGTTACAAACCACATCCATTTTATGTTGCAATAAAATAAACACGTATTTGTTGTGTCAGAGTTACAAACGACATCCATTTATGTTGCAATAAAATAAACACGTATTTGTTGTGTCAGAGTTACAAACGACATCCATTTTATGTTGCAATAAAATAAACACGTATTTGTTGTGTCAGAGTTACAAACGACATCCATTTTATGTTGCAATAAAATAAACACGTATTTGTTGTGTCAGAGTTACAAACGACATCCATTTTATGTTGCAATAAAATAAACACGTATTTGTTGTGTCAGAGTTACAAATGAAATCCATTTTATGTTGCAATAAAATAAACACGTATTTGTTGTGTCAGAGTTACAAATGACATCCATTTTATGTTGCAATAAAATAAACACGTATTTGTTGTGTCAGAGTTACAAACCACATCCATTTTATGTTGCAATAAAATAAACACGTATTTGTTGTGTCAGAGTTACAAACCACATCCATTTTATGTTGCAATAAAATAAACACGTATTTGTTGTGTCAGAGTTACAAACCACATCCATTTTATGTTGCAATAAAATAAACACGTATTTGTTGTGTCAGAGTTACAAACGACATCCATTTATGTTGCAATAAAATAAACACGTATTTGTTGTGTCAGAGTTACAAACGACATCCATTTTATGTTGCAATAAAATAAACACGTATTTGTTGTGTCAGAGTTACAAACGACATCCATTTTATGTTGCAATAAAATAAACACGTATTTGTTGTGTCAGAGTTACAAACGACATCCATTTTATGTTGCAATAAAATAAACACGTATTTGTTGTGTCAGAGTTACAAACGACATCCATTTTATGTTGCAATAAAATAAACACGTATTTGTTGTGTCAGAGTTACAAATGACATCCATTTTATGTTGCAATAAAATAAACACGTATTTGTTGTGTCAGAGTTACAAACGACATCCATTTTATGTTGCAATAAAATAAACACGTATTTGTTGTCAGAGTTACAAACCACATCCATTTTATGTTGCAATAAAATAAACACGTATTTGTTGTGTCAGAGTTACAAACCACATCCATTTTATGTTGCAATAAAATAAACACGTATTTGTTGTGTCAGAGTTACAAACGACATCCATTTTATGAACTAATATTCTTCATTAATCCCAATCTCGTTTCATGAGCAAACTAAAGTACAACGCAAGGGAGAGAAACAGTAAAATATTTTGATGTTACATCCTCTTTTGTTACCACCCTTGATAGTTTGTGTGGTCACTGCTGTTAGGTAGTGAGACATGGATCACATATGCTAGACAAGAACATCGCCTCAATACCTTCCACATACGCTGTTTCAGGCGAATATACAACATCTGATGGTAAGACCACATCTCCAATATATAAGTCCTGGACAGTGCTGGCATTCGAAGCATGTACACCTTGCTAAGTCAGCGACATCTGAGATGGCTGTGTTGTAGTCAGGGCGTTTCATTGATTGTGGTACTTTCATTCTAAACTTCCTATTTCATTTCATTAGCTTCCTTTTACTTCGTTGTAGTTCCTCTTTCCTTTTTCTTCGTTAATTCCTTCCTTTCATTTTGTGTGTTTCTCCTCGTAGTATTTCATATTTCATTTATACGGATGGTCCTCCTGTTATATCTATTATCCCATGGTATTTAAAACAATGTTCTCACTTCCAGACAACACAAAATATTTGACAACCATGATTCATTTACAGGTTCATATATTTATTGAATGTTTCGTAAATATATAAACACGTCCTTTAGGTCTCATGTAAAATATCGTTCTCTCTGTTTACTAACTCGTTACTAAGACGTCACTATTTTTCTACACAAAAACGTCGTGTCTCGTAGTTATGTGTTGCACTTCTACATAGAGAGTACAAAACATAGTCTCAACTATTAAATAATCTAATTATACTACACTAACTATCTGGCTAACTGTCCATTCCTCCGCTGCCATCTGGGGACTATGACACCCCCTGAAACCTCTGCCGTCGCCCCGACGGCGAACTCCCAACAAAATCGCACAGGTCGTATCCAATAGGGTGATTAGAGTGGTGAGAGCTGAAAGGGAACAAGTCGCCTCACGTGTTAAACGTGGTTCCACAACAACTAACTATAACAGCCAACCATGGTCGAAAAGAAAAGGAAAAATCCTGACGGGATCTCAGGAAGACCCAAGTTGAATGAGCTACTTGGTAAGGAGTCACCACACGTCGTTGGACGTGACTCATCAACTGGCATAGGTGACCATGGCTAACTTCAACAGTAACCCTCTGTGCTCTTGATGAAACCATAGTACTAGAAATCAATCAGCATTACATAAATTAATTGGAAAATATGGAAAATATGCGTCTATGATTCCGACGGCGATCCAACAGCATAACACTTGGCCAATGTGAGGTGGCTGTACTGAGACATCCATTCCTCACATGAGGTAGTATTGGTTTGATGGCAGCATGTATCAGTATGTCACTAACACTATGTCTTTCTTGTCAGAGTCTTGTCACACTATCTGAAATCTCAAACAAAAACACAAGTTACAAATTGAAAAAGGAAAAAACATATATATAACGTTAAACTTCCAGTTATATGTCCTCGACGATAATATTAACTAACCCCAAACCCAGGAAATAATAAACTCCCAATATTCAAATATTGCATTAAAAACATACATAATGTTCATCCAACAACATTATAAGACCTCCACGAGGTATTATTAACCATCCCTCAAACCCAGGGAATGAATGAGCTGCAAATATGAAACTCCATTATAAACGTCCAATATTCAACGCTGCTCCATTAACTCCTAAACTTTTCCTATTAAAATTTACCATCTTCTTATTAACATAATTAACACATCAAAGTGTAGGATTACGTACACGTGACGCAAGTCCACACTAAATCCGACAATTAAACAAATCATAACTCCAACGATCCGAAACACTCGGATCGACATCATATAACCTTCAGGAGGCAATAAAATCACCCCAAAGGAATAAAATAACAATTCCAAATGTGTCAAATATATTGCATTCGACACAGCGCAACCTCAACGAGGTATTAAATTCCACAATATTCCACTTATTGAATCTACATTGCAGAAACTGAAGTCTCATTGACCCCAGTGTCCACTCAACAATCAAAAGGAGTCAAATAATACTCAAAATTTGACCTACAATATATAACCACTGATATTAAAATTATAACCCATTCAAAACCCACAAGGAATCGAGCCAATTCCCAAAGGATCTACCTATCGGCTCAATATAAGATAATCTCAATAAATGAGGTAGCACATTCCGTCCAGTAATCTTTAAGGACTCAACCAAAAACCCAATTATTCTCTTTATTTGGTCTAACATTATTCTCGAGCTACTCTTACAATCCATCCTTCAGTCCCAAAGGATTGAAATAAAAACGCATGTATGTTCCCTATTTGGTTCGACCTCACTGTTGACTTCAGGCCCATTGTAAACCTTTTCTCAATCCACCAGGATCCAAACAAAAATCCAGGCATATTGTGTATAAACTCGGCTCCATGTAGTTCTGTACAAATCATGGTTGTCCTCGTCATGATCTAACCCATTTCCCACGAGACCATCCCTGGGAGCAATAGTGATAGTATCATCTGTGCCATCCCCACAATGTATACCCTGAAGGATATTGTTAAGGACAACATAGACCCCCAACAATAAATAGAGCAAGCCAGGACTAAACCGTAGTTCGTAGAACGAAAGAGTTAATTCTTTCAAACAATGCTGATAGCAACACAGGGCATCAGCGCCAAGAAATAGTATAAGGAACCCAATCAGCACAGTATTCCATCGCAACCGCTTGGTCATAGAATGGACAGAATACTTCCCCCAAAATGACGCATTGTTTATGTTATCAAGAAACTTCCGTTCAAATTGCACATCTTTTTGCACATCAGAACCA
>JADZMA010002612.1:0-11540 GCA_020796225.1 Arion vulgaris
ACATTCAAATGACACAAGAGTGGTTTACAAGTGGTGGATATGGAGCGTTAGAAGAAGAAGGAGAATATTTCTGTTATACCCTTTTTCTTTGATAAAGGCCTTTATGGTCGAAACGTTGCGTGTATTGTTATTGTTTTTGTATTATTTAAAAATACAGTACTCAAAAATAAAGAATGTACACTCAAATGTACAAAAATACAGCAAAAAACAGTTTTTGTGCTTCACCATTGGTAACATTATTCTGATATCTTGTAAAAAATACAGACTCAATCTTTTTGCCAGTTAATTGACATGATTTACCAGAAATTAGACACAAAATAAAGAGATAAAGTAAAAATATTTGATTGGCAAACACAAACACAAAGTACTGTAGTTTTACAAAAAAACAAAACAATGACAAAATACAGCAAGTTTCGACCAACAAGACCTTTATCACAAACGAACAACAGAGTGAAAATTTAAAAAACATATGGACGACTAATACAAACGTTTCTAATGAAAATCTGGCAAAAAAAACGAATAACGAAATAAATGTAAAAAACACACCCCTTAAAAGCTAGAAATAGAAGGGAAGAGAAACAATGAAAAATCTAAAAAATATATAACTTGAAAAATGCAAATATACCATATGATTCGAAAGGAAGAGAAAGACTGAAGCATAGGAATGTAATACGTTGCCCCAAGGTGCAAGGTATCAAAAAAAAATCAACGATTCTCCGAGAAAATGGGGAAAAGAGGGGAGGGCGGGGACCGGGACACATGAGCCCTAAAGGGGTACATTGAAATGGGAGGCTACAGGGGTCAGAGCATTGGCGTATGTCGCCGTGGGGGGCAATAGGCACTGACCCTCTTGCCTGTCTCCGATATAAGCCTGTTACACCGCTTAAGATAATGGTATAGATAAGATTAGGGACTCGATGAAAACCATCGCCCCAAAACAACGGGATAAAGGAAACGACACAGTAGGGTTTTATAAATTTAAAAAGTGTTGAACGAAGGCCACACGGGACAAGCCAAATGAGTGGGATTTTGGGACAAGGGACGGTCCCAAATACCCTTAAGACTCTGTCCGCCTGTAAGCCCCCAAAAGGGATAGTTGGGGGAAGACAGAACGGGTCTCAGGATCTAACTTGGATAGACAGATAGATAAGAAATTGACAATAAGCTTCACATAGCAGTAGGATCTGACAACGCTCAACGATTTATAATCAGAAAGAACAAAATTACCCCTTCAAAGAACAATAAAATTGCTCATGTTTGATGGAAATATTAGGGAAATTTTGCAATCAGAAATAATTACATAAGAAAATATACAAGAGTATTCTGACATTATTTTTACGCACTATGGTTTTACAAGGGGAATGCTAATATGTGTTATGGGGCATTTGTCTACATTGGGGTAGGTTTTAATTGTAAGATTGCGATCTATGATGGTTGGGGATTCATGTTAGGTATTGATGTTCTTCAAATTTGGGAAATTTTATATTTCATATAAACAGAGTAATTGGATATTTAAATCAATAATTCAAGTTGAAATCAATTTTTTGATTGATTAAAAGGATAATCATCATTGTAATTAGTAAAAAACCATGTATGATCCGATCTTTTACAAGAAGATCTCAGCTGCAGGACGATTCCGTAGCACCCCGGGTACCCTGAGGGATTTAAAGATGGTGAAGATATTTATGTAGGAACTTTATTTTAAAATTTATTTTCCTATAAATTTTTTCCGGACAACGGCTTCAAAGTCTGCTTTCTTTTTGAATGATCAAATTCTTTAGTGCTCAAATTTGAAATCCCTATTTTTTATCGTCCGTCTCCGATAGAACTAGGAACTAGGAACCTAGAGATCAGGGATCCGGAAAAATATCCAGAGGGCTCAACGAGGAGCGAACCTGGTACTTTTGGGTCCCAGAGAGAGCGTTTAACCTATAAAGACTGTATATGTATACACCTTCTATGAAGTATTACTGTTCTGAAATTTTTTTTAAATTTTGATTATTTTGTTAAAAGGAGATTCAAAATAAAGTTCAAAAATTTAAAAATTTTAAAACAAATCACACGAAGAAGACTACAGACAATTGTGGCCATTAAGCACTAGGAAGATAGTTTGGGTTCCCGACGTATTACACGGGGGTGGCCCAATAGGTGTTCAGTCTCCCCCCAACAGATGCGAATGGTATGCATACCGATTTCCGTGGTTTGCGTTAAACACACCTTCATTCGTCACCCGGGCATCCTTTCTACATAAAAACCGAAAATTTCCCTCTTCAAATGATGGATCGTTTAAAATTTGATTTAGTCATCCAAAGTCAGTAGAAAAAAGAACGAATAACACCCACTTTATCCATTTTCAACTCACTAACCATTGTTTTGATGGGTGTCCGCTCTATTATTCCCCCGACTCGAGTCCAGGACGGGAGATCCACGTTAGCTTCTAGAGGGGGGGAAACTTTATAGACGATATCCACTAACTTTCCCCTGTATTGTGTGTCCTCCAAGACAACTGACAGAAAAATGCGACAACGGCCCAAAAACCCCCAAGAAAACAAAGGGGGGACACCCTCGTACTGGAAGTAGTTGTCCCCCCTTCCACTTCGCGCTGCAAAAACCCCTACAATGCGTGCTAGCCAAGAATTCCACTTGATATTTCACCACGATGCACAGGGAATCTGAAAGACAAAAAATCATCACTTCTTACTTATCTTTTTTTCAAATGTTTAATTTAATAGCTTCATTTTTCCCGCCCAATTTTCCTTTTGAGGATCATAAATTATCAGTATTCCGATACTGTTGCTAAAACCATCAAACTGCAAAGGACAGGTTAAACTGGTATATTAATTTTGACTATTTTAATGGAAACAATGCTTTTATAAATAATGGTTAAAGATTTCAAAAAAATTAATTTTTAGAGGAAAATTTACAGGGTTTTGAAAAAATTTTAAAAAACAGATATTTTGGGAAAAATGGTCAAATTAGTACATCACGTCAAGTTTTATCAAACACATTATAGATATCTTAATGAAATTTGGTATAAAAGGGGGAAGTGTGTTAAAATTTGTAAAATCCCAATTTTGGATTAGAGAAAATTTAAAAAAGAGTTTATTAGGAAATTTTTTTTTATTTTTTTAAATTAGGTGGGGTTAACAAAATGATCCAAAAAAAACGTATTGAAGCTACTTCATTTCTGGTAGTTAATTGATGTCAATGAGAGTTATTTTGTCCCTTTTTGGAGATCGTCATAACTTTTGAGATAGTCCCCAATGAAACCCAAAAAAATGTTGAAAAAGGTTTTGAGATAATTGAAAAAATGTGAATACCTTGCTGGCAAAGAAAATTTTTATTAATGAGCTCCTGCTGCATAGAGTCATCTTCAGATATTCCCAGCTGTCGGGATATTTATTTTTTGCTCAATGTATCTTATTATCTATTTTATTCTCTTCTTCAGCTGCTCCCCGCGCTCGATAAAAAATTTTGGGAAATGCTGAAACATTGTGGGCCACCGATTAACCTAATTTGTTCATTACTTGAATCCTACCATTTCCCCCTTCATTATATCTAATAGCATCATTTACAGCATTTCTAGCCTGTCTCTTCCAACAAATGAGCTTTGGGACATCTGTCCCAGATAAAAATGAGGGTATGCTTCATTAGCTTTTTTGGATCCAAAAGATTTTTTTTCAACAAATAATCATTTGAGAGATCCTCAAACACAGGTTTGATTATTTCCATACAAAATCTGGCAACTTTTTTTTTATTCTGACCATGGAAATTTCCCAGATACTTTCATATGTTCCCAGATTGACCGTTTTTGTTTTCATCGGTCTAAATTTCCACTTTTGACCAAATTTCCCCTATAGTGCCCCTTGAATTTCTTTGATATGGCTTTTTTCAATCTTCCAACCCCTCCAACCCTTTTAATGTTTTTCTTTTTTATAAATGATTTGTTTTTATTGCAGCAACTTTATCTATGAGTCTTTATCTATGAGTCTTTACCCATCCTCTGAAAGGGGGAAACTTTTCTTTTTTTCCCATTGTTTTACGGGAATAGATGTGTGGACTGATTCAAATTTTCCCTTTGTAATTTTTTGAATCCCATCTCCTAAAAACCAGTGATGCTAGAAAACTGACTGACAGATCCCCAAAGTTTTCCTTTAGACCACAGGCCTAAGGAAATTTCGGGGAGAATTTTTTTATATTTAATTAGGTAAACATAGTTACTATCCCAAATTTTTAAAAAATTAAATTTAAAAATTATTTCCAGATGGAATTTTACAACAAGCAATACATTTTTTATGAAAAAATGAAAATATTTTCATTTATTTTAAAAAAAACAAAAATTTTGAAAAAAGCAGTTTAACCTGTAAAACGGTCCGTCGAGCTGTTTTGTATCGAATACTGACACATCAGTCCGGGAAGTTTTTGGGGCTTTTTTTGGAGGAACAACATCCCATTTGTTATAAAATCAAAGGTTCATTATTAATATCAGAAGAAATTCGATATTTTGATCATTATTATCATACTTTCTGTCTGTTTCCCCAAAAACAATAAAGGAACTTGCCCTTTTTTTCATATGTTGTTAATACGGCTTGACGAGGACGGGAGTTAAGAAAAGTATGACTGGTAGTGGGCCTGTTTATTTTTTTTGGGTTTTGGGGGAAAAAATTTAAAAAAATCGGGGTTTTTGAGTATTTATAAATTTGTCTATTCCTGAAGTTATTATCCCTTTCAAAAAAAACAAAGTTTGTTCTCGAACAGCTTGATACTAAAGAGAGTTCTATTAAAAATATCAAACAAGGACAAATGTTTTGTTCTCCAAACTTGATACTAAAGAGAGTTGGCTTTTAAAATAATATCAAATCAAGAACAAATGCTTATGTTCCCCAACAGCGTGATACTAAAGAGAGTTGGCTATTAAATATCAAATCAAGGACAAATGCTTAGTTCTCCAACAGCGTGATACTAAAGAGAGTTGGTAAAAAATCAAATCAAGGACAAATGTTTATTTTCTCAACATTGATATAAAGAGAGTTGGCTATTAAAAATATCAAATAAAGGACAAATGTTATGTTCTCCAAAGGTGATACTAAAGAGAGTTGGCTTTTAAAAAATATCAAATAAAGGGAAAAAAGTTCGTTCTCCAACAGTTTGAATAAAAGAGTTTAAAATAAATAAAATCAAGAACAAATGTTTTGTTTCAAAGCTTGATACTAAAGAGAGTTGGCTATTAAATAAACAAATAAAGGACAAATGTTTGTTCTCCAACAATTTGATACTAAAAAAGGTATTAAAAAATCAAACAAGAACAAATGCTTATGTTCTCCAACAGCGTGATACTAAAGAGAGTTGATATTAAATAATATAAAACAAGAAAAAAGCTTATTTTCCCCAACACTTGATACTAAAGGGGTTGGCTATTAAAAAATTCAAATCAAGGACAATTAAATATTTCGACACATCAAACGACGGGGGCGCTTAAATTTTGGTGTTTTTGTAAAAACACGGTGTTCAACTTAAAAGCAGCCCGGAATGGAGCTAATCGGATATATGTATGGAAATGAGAAGGTTCAGTTTCGACGTAGAAAGGTCAAGGCGTGTGACGGTGTGTAATTGTAGTGGGGAAGGGGGGAACATGAAAAAAGGGAAAAGGACGCGCTATAGAACCGGTTTAAATAGTAAATAAACACAACTCAATTTCTACATGACAACTTTCAAATTGTCAATGGGGCTGCAATTATCTTGAACCCCCTGTATAATCTCTGGTAAACGTAAAAGGACTTTCCCTGTGGTTGATGGTACGTCCAAAGGATATGCCAGATTTTCATTCATATGCAGGTATGTAAAGAAGTGAAATTCTTTACTTCATTTCATTTTTTGGATAAAGGCAATTTGGGGAAAGTTTCTGTGTATTGTCATTGTTTTTGTAAACTTAGTACTTGTAACTTTGTTTTGTTAAAAAAGTTTTTAAGTTTTGTCAAATCAACCAGAGTCAACTATAAACTTATTGGCCCTTTAGATCAGGTAAGAATTAGGGAATTTAAACCAAACTACGCCACGTGACCCCGAATTGATTGGTGTATATAGACGAATTCATTTTTAAAATCAACACAAAATGCCAAATCAAACTTAAATTATCCAAGTTTTTTTAGTTGGTTGGGCCACCGTTAAAACAGGTCCCTAGATTCAAATTTAGACTGTTTTAGAGCGTTGTTTTAAATATAGAGCCCAAATTTTTGTATGACGAAAACCGTCATTAAATCCGATCATTCCCCGTTACTCGATACATACGTAAAAATGGCGATGATTCTTTTTTCTCTTTCATCGGCTGTTAAACAAGAAAAGTAGCGTTGTTTTTTTCATACCAAAAAAATTTTAACCGCTTAAGAAAGGGATTTAAGCAGTTTGGGGGTTACCCGTGTTTGCGAACTGGGTGCCGAGAGGGAGAGTGAAAGGTGTGTTTTAAACAGCGAGCCACAGAACCATCAGTATGTACTTTCGATATCTGTCGGGGAGACTGAGCACCCTGGGGCTGCCCGGAGTGCAATGACGCGTTTAAAAACCAAAAACCAAACCAAGAAAGTGTTCAAAAACCATGATAGACATTGTCGTTGACGGCAAGACAAGACTGGTGGAGATATTATCGCATTACCAAAGAGGGCATCACCGTCAGACATGGTTGTGGATCAAACTGTCTTTCATGGATGTCATTTTTTTCCTGTACGCCTGGGCTCATGAGGGACAACAAAGATTTCGGGAAAAAAGTCGCATAGAGCAGCAACACAACTTTTGGGAAGAACATTTTACGGGAGGTGGTGAACACACCAATGCAGACACCGTCGCATTTGCCCGACTAGGCTGTCGAAATTGATGAGAGCCTGTCGGTTGAAGAAACATCACGGCGGTCGAGTTTTTTCAAACAGTGGGGGTTCGGGGATTTGCCCAACAGGGGGAAGGTTCATGGCGTGTTCCTGATAGGAAAGCTGAAATACTTCATTATCATTATGGCGCACATTGTCCTGGCAAACGGTCAGGGCCACCAGGCAAGCGTAAAGAACGGTTGCCAGTATTCCGGACTTGAACCACCAAACAGTCAACCACTTTTTAACTTTTTTTTACCCAAAAAAGACGCACTTAAAAACCCTCAAGGCCTGGGAAAAATGTAAGGGAAAGGGAAAAAGACGCAAAAAGGAACACATCGCATCTTTGGGCCATAATATGAGTTCATGTGGGTCGTCGCACAAATCGAAATTTGATTCCTACCTAGTTTCCCCAAAAACATCCCTTTCTGGTCCCCACAACCACCAGACCCTGAACAGTCCAATTACAGGGCTCCAACAAAAAAAACACGTTGCATCTCCCAACCTGACCGGTCGAAAGAAAAAAAGTGAAAGACATTGTCGTAGCAATGTATATTGGGGTAGAATGAGCGATTAACTTAAACTATTCTATGAGATTGTAACTTATTTCTATTTTTTTATAAATTTTTTTTAAATTTTTTAAATTTTTTTAAATTACGGATTTCCCCGATATTTAAAAGATATTTAATCAAGAAATGAGAAAAGTAAGAAAAATTAATCCGGGTAAATGAAAATGATGTAAAAAGTTTTTAAATTATCATTCAGGTAGACGTCATAGGGCAAAGGGTTTCAAATTACATCAGATAGGGGAAATTTTAAAATGAACTTCCGAAAATAGTGCGTAATATGGGATGTATTCAGACGTTTTTACAATTGTTTTTTAATGATTTTTTATTTTTATGAATGTTATATTATTTGGGTAAAATATTTATATTTTTAAATTTTATATTTAAAATTTCAAAGGGAAACCGGGCAAGTTAAAAGTAAATTTATAAAAATAATTAAAAAATTAATTTCTATTTTGGTTTTGGGGGGCGAACCCCCCGAACCAAACCGGGTTTAACAAAAGGAAAAGATGCATTTAGATTTCAGACTGGATGTTTTTTTTTTATATATCAACTTTCAAAGCGCATCAGTATCATTGAAAGTAATAATTTGAAAAAAATTTTAAAATTAAAAAGCAGTTATTCAAATGTTTGGGGGCCCCCACTGGCCTTAATGACGAGCCGCCCCCGATTGGTAGTCCTCCTGTTCATTTTGCTATGGTTTGTTTATGTAGAGACTTGTCACCACAGATTGTGTTTAAAAGTCTCACAGTTCATTCTTTGTTTCAAAATCAATTATATTTAATGAATGGTTTAGTGCCGGACAGCATATCGTTAGCCAACATAAATACAAAAAACAAAACATGTTGTTAGATTCATTGAAAAAAAGAGCCCAAATGGTTCCACTTGGGAAAAAATGAACCCGAATACACCCGGGCCCAAAAACGTACAACCTGAAAATTGAATAATCAAGTGGAAGGAGCAGACAAAGAAAAAAATGGCTTGTAGGATTTAATACCAAGTGACGAACGCACTTTCTCGAAACCAACCGCGGGGATTAGGTCATTTTTTCCTTTTATCATGACTTAGCAATTTTTTCCAAACATTTTTTCAAATTTTCATTCCACCAGGGGGGTTGCAGGAATGGAGCCAGTCTTTTTTTTTCGATTTTGCCCCCAAAATAGTAGTGGGGTTTTTAGATCAATAAATGATGTAGGTGAAACAATCAGATCTAGGCATTTGGGGAAGGTATTATAATAATAATTAAAAATCTCGTGTTATAGTTCATGGGGCTGCAAGAACTTCTCCGACCCTTTTATCCTGGGGAAATTTTCAATTATTTAAAAAACTGAGACGATATTTTTTTCCTCCTTTAGCAAAGTTCATTTCAGGCCCAGGTCGACCTCTTTTTTGAACCCTTTGCATCCCACTTAGGCAGCTTTGAATCGTGATCACCTCCCAAGGTGTGTCCAACATATCTCCATCTTTCTCTACAAAGGTCACTAGTGGGACCAGACAGTCTCTGACACATTTTCCCCGAATTGTTTCCCTTTTATATTCATTATTTTTTGCAGACATCTATTTTCAAATGCATTCAACTTGCTTTTATATTTTAGTCATTTTCCATCTCTCCGTCATATGTTAGGATTGATAAACATTTGAATTGAAAACGTAATTTAGTTTTTAAAGTATATAAATTTTCACCTATTTTTTTTAGACTTTAAAAGCTGATGTTGTTCCAACAATGTATTAATCTTCTTAAAAGAACAATGTAGAAGAGATGATCACTTTTCTGCGACCTAAACATTCCCTCAAGAAAACTAGAGTCGGGGATGGTGATGAGTGCCAGATTGATGACAAATCTGGTCCTTAGATCTAAACCCTAAAGAGTTATGGTCGTCATTCAAAATAGGTCAGAGTTTTTAGAGCATTACTCAAAGGATGTAATGTCATTCTCATTTGTGTTGTTTACTCCATCGATCTAACATTAAAATCTTCTCATAAGAAATTTTTAATAAAAAACCTGAGAGTGTCTTAAGAAAGTCCGTTTTGGAAATGGGGCTTGTCCCATGGGGTTACAAATTTTAGATTTACCATGATGATTACACATTTAGACACATCTTTTGGGGAAATGTCTGATCAACCATAGTAACAATGTTATAAGAAGGAGAAGATTAGGACATGTTTGGAAAACCTTTTAGGAGAAATGATCAACGAATATCAAAGCAGGCATTGAAGTGATGCAAAAGGTTCAAGAAAAAAGGACGACCTAAGAAGACCCAGAAAAAAACTTTGCTGAGAGAGGAAGAAAATCGGGCCAGTTCCATGGGGGAGATTGAGCGAGTTGCCCAGGATAGAGTGGTATGGAGAAATTACTTCCAGACCCTATGTAACGTATATGACCCTTAAGGAGAGGAATTATTAATTAATTATTAAATGATTGATTCAATTTTAATTTAACCCCTTTTAACCCACACCCTCAATAAGAAATCAGTGTTTAAGAGAGTTTTGGGCAAGGCCATGTTTTACAAAGATGTCGTCGTCCCCCACCGATTTACTGGGGTTGAATAACATTTAAAAACCCGACACTAATGGGTTTTTTTATGTTGTGGTTTTCTGAATGATAAAGATGTTGAAGCCAAAAAACCGTTCTGAGAATTGTCCCCCGGTTTTTTATTTTTAAACTAGTAAATGGTAGATAGTGTTTAACGCCACGTAGAAATAAAATATTGTTCACTTCAAAATAAATTCTGAAAGGAGCTGTTATAAGGAAAATTTAAACGAAGGAATTGATGTTTTTGTGATCTAACGTTGGAGTTTTCAGAGGCTTTAATATATTAACTAAATTTAAGAAAAAACAGATGTTGAATTTTTTTTTTTTTATTTTTCCAACTTGAAAAATATAAATTTTAAACAAAAAACATTTTCTCAAATTTTTGATATGACCACGATGTAGATATATATATATATAAAACGACAATTTAATGAAAGCTTACGTAAAGCTTTAAAAATTTAAATGAAACGATGCTTTACGCAATATTCGGGAAATTTGATTATTTTAAAAAAGCTTTGGCGCACCCGCAGTTAGACGAAATATTACAGACTTAACGTTTTTACTTTATTTGTTTCAAGTCAGCATAGTTCCAAAATTTTCTGCATTATAATACTTTCAAAATATCCCGTTTTAAATTTTTAAATTTTCATTTTTTAAAACCCCTTTTTCTTCGAACCTTTATATGACCACTTTTTTAAATACTTTGGGGATTTGATGTAACTGGCCCCAAAAAGATTGCTTTGCGAGGCCACACAGGGACACATCCGATTTCAGATGTATTTATTTACTAGGGAGCCCATAGGCCCCTACCCCAGTCGCCACTTTTCGCATGTCTTGTAGGGCTAGTACTATTCTTTTCTTCCCCGGCCCTAGCACCACACGGCGTATTTTTAAAAAAACAAAAAATTTTGTAAATGGATAATGTAAAGATAAATTTACATGTCGACCAACCTCGTTGGGGGGTTTTGAAGTAAAATGACTTTTTGGGGAATCCAATGAAAAAGAGAGAATTATTTTTGTATTTTTTTTTTTGATCCAGAAGAATTTGGGTTTCAACCTTCGGCTCGGGCCGGACATTGTAATTTTCGGTTTGGGTCACGAACACCGAAAATCTGAGAACCTGGGCTTTTTTTGCCAGCCCACGGAATTGAATCGACTCAGGGGCTTGACCGTGTTCAACGCGCTACAAAAATTGGAACAGGTTTGGGAAAAAACGGAAATAAAACCATATTCCCAATATACCCCCTTTGATGTAAAATGTTTCTTACTTTTTTTTTGTTTGCCAGCATGAGTTGAAGGTTTTTCATGGCAACTAATGTTTCACTTGACAGTGGTTTTCTTTATTTCCAACAGTGTCCTGCGCCATTAAGGGTAGCCGTACTCTACTTGAGGGTTGTAGTTTTGAAACTCGCCAAGGGTCAGGTTTGTACATAATCGCCGTGTGCACACGCTGGTCAGGGAAACCCCGAAATTTGCAAAAACAGTGGTCACTAGAGAAACTGTTTATCACCTTTTGCTATCCCGGGCCCTTTTACTAATCTGTGAGGTATTATATGTTTAAAAATAAAAGAACTTAATTGAGAC
>JADZMA010002613.1:0-11539 GCA_020796225.1 Arion vulgaris
CAAAAAAGCGACGTCAAGAATACCCTTACGAAAATGAATATCAGCTTACAAAGTGTCTTAAAACAGCACACAAGTCACTACGTTTCTTCTCTCCCACCCCACTCCCACTTCTATAAAGAAGTAAATGGTGGAAGAGAAGAGAATTGCACCTCAAATGTTACTCTGATACAGTGGATACAAAGCAAAAGGCCGCCACGCAAAATGTTGATCTCAGAGATAACAGAGGCAATGAAAGACACTGTTTATGAAGCGCATACAAAGGTCCGGTTATGAAATCTCTTCCTATCCTGAAGCTGTGAGGCAAATCAGGACTGGAGAAAAGTAAGAAAGACAAAGCGCATATATAGAGAGTCTAGCTCCAGGTGTCACCTTTATTCGACCTGACGCTGAAGGACAAAACAGGATTAGAGAATACATAGGTAGATAGATAGATATATAGACAGATAGGTAGACAGACAGTGATAGGTAGGTAGGTGGTAGGTGGGTAGATAGCAGTGGCAACTCGTCATTAAGGTCCAGTGGGGCCGGGCCCACCAAAATAATCTTTAACGTGTATTTATTATTTTATAAATTAAAATATAGCAACCAATAACTATGATTTATCCGGAAAAAAATGTCTGGCCACACCAACAAAAGTGATCACGAGCCGCCACTGGTAGATAGATAGATAGCGTTCCCTTAAAAGATTTGCAATTAAGCTGATGTAATATTTGAAATGTTTGTTCTTCAGGGACAGCACTTATTCGGCACATATTTTAAAATGGCGACTTCAAGAGGAGTTGCTCTAATAGTATTAAGTTCTGCTGTTGAAGGCAAGTCCTGCTGCTACATAAAACGTGCAAATTAAAAGTTTTAATTTTACTTAAACAAATAAATTGTTGATTATCTTCAAGCATTCTATAATGAGGAGGTAAAAATATTTAATGCGCTGTCTCACATCAAATGAGGGCGTGGTAAAAGCTGCTAAACAAACTAACTAACCAACAGAACAGAAGATAACAATTCAATAATAGTAATGAAATGATACATACACTATGATATAGTATTTGCTATACAAAGAAGAATACCATCGACAACTCTGTTATATTAAGGAATGGGTAAACGCAACGTGTCCGTCAAGCTTGTAATTGTTGCCCCTTATATTTTACCGGGTATTGAAACGGAATTCTCATAATTCTGTATTACATATTACACTAGCATAAGACAAGTACCTATTATAAATATATATAAATAAATGTAAGATTTTACAAACAGAAAACTCCACTGTAAAGTAGAAAATCTCAACCTATACTTTAACATGGTATCAGATCTGTTTGGTTAATGGGATACCATCAGAGCTGACTCATGCCATTCATATCATCATACGAAAGGTTATCAGCGCTGACCCATGCTGATGAAAAGAAATAGTGTATATATAGGTGGCTTGGATGTGAGAAAAATTGACAATAGCTGTATACCCCAACAGGATTTGTTCTATGGACTTTTCGATGGAAGAGTCACCAAGACAGACCTTGTCCTGTCTTCTTCTTCGAACACTCCATATTGACCACTTGTTTACTACTCTGTGTGATTTGTATGTGATCCGAACCTAAGAGTGATTATACTTTGTGCAGTTATGCCTACAAGTAGGTGAGACATCCATTTCTGGGATGCTTTTATTTACCAAGATAGCTTCCTAGGTTGTACATCAGTTCCCTCTTATGACATGCCTTTAGGTCGCAGTGGTACTGTCCTTGCTTCCCTTGCGGACTCAGCACCACACAGGCGAGACCACTGCTTAGATATTAGGATGTCTGCAAGACCTCAATGAAGAACTCTTCTATCGGTCCCAACAATTGGGAAAAACTAGCTGATGATCAAGTTATATGGAAAACAACTATGCAAAAGTGCATAATCTTTTGAAAGAAGGCTTAGGGGTGAGCTGAAAGGCAAGAAAGACAAGCGAAAACTCAGATGTTGTCACAGTAAAATACTTGATAATTGGCCGTCTGTGAAGACAAAAAGGCTATATATATATTTATATGCTGACATGCATAAGAACTCTTGTCTGAATAGAAACAGTTTTCTGATTATTCTCTGTTTGTTTCTTCAGGTGTGTCAGCGGCATCATTTATGCAAGCATGCACCTTAGTCAACCAGAGCTTTGCTATTCAGTTAGCATCTCCCAGTGTAAGTAATCTTTAGAGCATTGCTATCTTCATGGTGCTTTTGTTTGGGAAGTAAATGTGTAAGGGAAATATAGTAAATGTGTGTACAGCAAATATAGTAAATGTGTGTACACAAAATATGAGGAACATATTCTAGCATAATCCCGAACCGAAGAGTACCTGGTTCAGACTCAGCTGAGCGCAGATTAAAAGCAAATTTGTTCCAGTGGATTTTTCAACAGTAAAAATAGACCTCACCATTCAGAAAGCACTGACAAACTACTGAACGTATAAGTGGTGTCTAGAAAATCAACGATATTTACTGTAATTGATGGCAATGTCCTGTAAAGGATATATCATGATTTTCAATCGAGAAAATGTACTCAATTTGTAAATGTCATCATGTTTATTGTGTGAAATAACTAGCACCAGTGAAGAGGCCAGCCTTAAGGGACACGTAAACAAATTTCTTTTTGCAGACGATCAGACAATCATATCAACAACAAAGAAATAGCTACAGCAACACATTAAGAGGCTCCAGTTAACATGCAATGTATACAATATCAGAATAAACATTTACAGAACTGAATTAATGACATTTGCTAGAGAGAAAACCTACAACATCTTCATCAATTAAAGCAAGTTTTAACTTCACTCTCTAAGGGCATTTTTCAAACACATGGAAGAATAACTAACAAATCCAACATAGATGCAATAAATCAAATAATAGGACAATTGGCACAAATTTTGAAATGCAAACATGTCACCATGAACACTAAAAGAACATTGTACAACATAATCTTCCTCTCAACATTATTCTATCACTGTTAAAACCTGACGCTGACATCAAACGATAGAAGAAAACTAGTCATGACAGAGATAAAGTGACTACACAGAATGCTGGAAATATCAAGAAGAGACAGATTTAGAAATGAAGACATCAGGACAAAATGGTACCACATGGCTACAGATTTATAATTAAAGATTCTTACCAGACTATCAGCTGAGATATTATCTTATTATTATTTTATCTGATCCTCAGGGCAGACAAGTAGAGTATGTAAACCAAGATGATTCAAACAGAAGATGGTTCAATGAGTTCAGATCCAAGTCGAATTCTACACCTATTGCTTTGGATACTGTTGACGGTGATACTAACTGTTACAGTTTTTTAAAATGTCATATGGATATAAATATATACATATATATTAATTAGCCGAAAAGAACAACATACCAAATATGCAAAAATATTGATTCATCTTTTAAGAGCGCTAATTGCTGCTGAATTTGTTGAGGTGGAGATTGGAGCACCTATGGACATGTCCGGAGTGCTATGATGATAGTCCTTATTTTACTGATAACTGCCATAGTGTTCAGTTTATTTCTTTACATTTCAGTCAATCGATATTCTGCTGTGCTGATACCACCATGTCCAGGTGCAATACATGACCTTGCTTCCAATTCTGACCTTGGCCAGATTATTGCTCATTTTATTAAAGAAAAAAGTAAGTGTTGCCTGATTGTTTATTTAATAATAAAATAGACTGCTGTCAGACTCAATATAGACTTGCTTATGGATTTTCCAGAGTAGCATCTGGCCAAATGCATTAGAGCGCAACATATCTCCATTTTGTCCTTTCTAAAACAGTTGTTACTAGTCGTTGACCAGACATTTCTCTATTTCATCACTTCTCCTGAATTCACCAAATTTTATGTTCATTATTTTTCGCAGACCTCTATTTTCAAATGCATTCAACTTACTTTCTAAATCTTTAGTCATTTTCCAACTCGCTGATTTTCAAATGCATTCAACTTACTTTCTAAATATTTAGTCATTTTCCAACTCGCTGGCATATGTTAGAATTGATACAATATTGGAATTGAAAATTTGTAATTTAATTTTAAAACTATATAGCTTGCAGTTCCATATTTTATTGAAACTTTTAAAAGCTGTTATTGCTTTGAGAATTCGTGGCATGATTTTCGTGGAATATAGTCTATTATATTTCACATTTTCTCCAGAACCCATCTGTGCAATAGGACAAGGTGTTGCAGGCTTGTGTTCAGCGAGGAAAGAAGATGGCAAATCTTGGTGGCTGGAAGACTTCTGTCTAACTGCAGTAAGTCACTGATTGTTGTGTTGATTAGTGAAAGTTAAGGAGATGAGACAGACTAAATAATAATTATAAAGGGATGATAGACTAGTTTCTCAAGAGCTGATAGACTAGTTTCTCAAGAGCTGATAAACTAGTTTCTCAAGAGCTGATAGACTGGTTTCTCAAGAGCTGATAGACTGGTTTCTCAAGAGATGATAGACTAGTTTCTGCTGATGACTGCTGATGGACTGCCTTTTAAGAAGAATGCTGCAAATTTTCTGTTGAAACGAACAAACTGTTCATCATTAGAGACAATTATTAAAAGATGAAGATGGAGGTGGATTGGCATGTATATCATATGTCATTAGGGGTATCGGCTGTTATTTTATTAACTGTCTGATGGACAACGGATGTAAAAAGAAGATATTAACTGATTCACTACCTGTTTTTTCGTCTCTGGACCAAATTATTTTTTTAGCTTCAAAGATATTGCACACATACTTTAGCTAAACTAAAATATTGTTTCTAACTATGATTTAAAGTTGAACTTATTATATATCAAATTAAAGTTAAATAAATGTACTTTCACAAAATATTTATTGTATCCGAAAATATAATGTGTTGACTATGCACAAAAATATAGCATGAATTAAAAACTAATTGAAATTGTTTTAAAAAATCCAGCTTATCAGGGCCTTGATGAACAATATGTTGAATAAATCAGTCTAACTGCTCTCTTTATATAAGTAATCCATTTATGAATACACAAACATTAAGAAAATAGTGAAGGAATGTATGGTTTATTAACTGTTCACAAACTAACATCATGGCCATTCATAAAAATTGCTAGTTTTTACGGTCACTGGGCATCCTAAATGGATGTAAACTCTATTTCAATTCTACTTCTAGCATAAGCCACGATGCTATGTATTGGTTATCTTTTACACATCACTTCAAGAGTTTCCGGTTAGTATAAATCTTCAATCGGATCGAAAATAATAAAAACTTAAAGAAATAGTCGCTTTTGAGCGACCGTGGTCCATGCAGATAAGAAATATTTACACTCCAGTGCTCCGTAATTAGTTAATGCTGAAATGAAACATGGAGAAGAACAGTGGAATGAGAGTTTAAAAACTGTGACTTGACATAGAAAACAAGTGGTAGAAAGGCAGCAGAACAGCAACAATGGAAATCTCTTATGGAAGCCTTATCTGTCAAACAGGGCACAAAGACAATATGGATTCTTGCTTCTGATCCTATTCAATATATAAACTTATTTTATATGTATAAAATAGTTTGAGAAAATACAAACAAACGTTGTAATGCAATATACTTTCATCTTCATTTATATCTTCATGTAACACCAAATCACTGTTTGAAATTGGATACCTCCCAGAGTTCCCAGCAATGCCTCTTATACTGGAAGACTTCATTAAAGATTATGGCGGAAAGTACACAGGTAACATGAATTGTAATCTGATATGTTGGTAGTAATGATATGTTGGTAGTAATGATATGTTGGTAGGTTTTTAGCTATGTTGGTAGTAATTTTATGTTGGTGTAGCGATATGTTGGTAGAACTTTATGTTGGTAGTAGCGATATGTGGTAGAAAACGATATGTTAGTAGTAATGATATGTTGGTAGTAACAGCATTTTACAAAACGTTGTTCTATTGATATCTATATCCTCATTGCGGCCCATTTGTCACATCAGCCCACACTCTTGACGATCTGTTGCCTTTCTCCAATCATTTCCATTTCAGGCACACTCTTTCAATTGTCTTTCCCAATCTTCTTTATATTTTTAACCGTCCAGGTCTTTTTTTCACATCCCCCTGTCATCAAGAAACTTCCTAGTCAATGTGCTTTCCTCTGTATTTTTCCCTTTTGTGAGGGATCAGGAACTGGGCCCAAAGACAGATATGTTTTTACAGTCATATTGACAAGACCAGTCAATTAAGCTAAGAATTTATTCTCATATTGTATTCATTGCGCTGAAGTTCATACAATCTGTTAGGTGTTGCTGTACCTCTTTGTTGATATGACTAAAGTTCACTAAAATCTGTTAGTTTATTTTAGTTTATCGTGGGATCACCATCACGTCTAACAAATTAGTCCATAGTCTCGATCTCTCCTCAGTATGTCCATTACGGGCACTAACGACACCAGTTCTTTGTTGGTTTAATTCTTTTTTGTCTGCCAGCATAGCTTCTTTCAATGCACCCCACACTTAACTTGAGTTCTTGCAGTCTGGTTGGGTGTTGGGGATTCACGCTTACGTGAATCATGTACACGCCTTTTCTCCTTGGAATTATAATATCAGCCTGGTCCATTGCTCGCCCGCTGGACAGCAGCCATACCTCAAAGCCTATCCACGTTCTTTCCCCCTTTACACCTGCATGCCTCACAAAAAATAAAACTGATCTTTGTCGCTGAGACCTCCCAGCGATTCTTCCAATGTCTCCTAGCCCATCCTGTTTCAATCTTCCTGAGCATACCAATTGAGTCACTGAGAAAACATGCATGGAAAAAAGTCTGTGATTCTAGCCAAATCATCGCTTTGGTAACCGCCATGATTTCAATAGTGAGACTGCTCGTACAGGGCAAAACCACCACTGTCTTCCTTCACAACAGCACTCTGACCTAACAGTGCCACGAGCCCGAAATGTCAATCACCAAACCCATCCGAGTAAAATGATTACATCATGCCAGATGTTCTCAGAAATCAATGCCTGAACCTCTGCCTCACGACAAGGTTGGTTGTGGTTCCCTGCATTCTTTATTAAGTTCGTGCATAACAGAAAAGGATGTAGCGATTCCTGTTGCAATTGATCCATTCTTCTCCGGGATCAATATCTTCAAGTGTACACACCTGTTCAATACAGTCCTCGACCTGACCCATCCAAGATTTTTCCCTTTTTTAACCTTTTTCCCTTTTTTGTCTCTTTATTTCCAAGTGCAGAGGATGTTGTGTGTCAGCATGACAAGGATGCTCGGCAGGGCTCATCAGTATTCTATACTCCATAGTAGGATAGTCAAGGAGATAGCGAATTGCCTGCCGACGTGGTCTTTAGTGCAACCAAGAACGCATCGCCTCTTCTGTATTCTTTCCAGTCGTTTATCTGACTATGACTGAGAGTCAGGATCGCCACGCATACTCAGCACAGAGGACCAGACCCTGGTAAAAAAGACAAAGATGGCCCTGTTACAATCCTGGGGCCATTACCCTCATGCCAGCAAACCTTTCCTCGCCTTCATTATCACATGACTATGTGTTCCGAAAGCCAGACTACGATAAAACGCGGCCCCAGGTATTTAAGACAGACCGCTCCACCACCTCTGAACACAAAAACAGATAGTGTTGGAGTGTTGACGATGTGGTTGTTTAAAGAGAACCATGTCACCGCTGCTTTTTAGGGTGACCAATGCTCCTGCTTACGCACTCATCTACCTATGCGGTGGTTCCCCCACAGCTTTCTCTACCCTCTGCCTGGATCCCAACACATCATCTGCATATGACATTGTCCTTCCCTTACCGTGATCTGTCTTTGATGCTCACAGTATAGGCATTGAACAACCCCGGAGATAATGGTGACCCTGTGGAAAGCCGGGGTGGATTGTTTTTGGGTGATGACGCCTAACTGCTACATTTAAACACTATTTTTCGCTGGAAAAAGGCCTAAGACCCAATTGAGGAGGAATGGGCTGATATTGAGTTCAGTCAGCTGCACCATTAAAAATGCATGCACTCTATTATGGCATCTTCAAGGTCAATTGCAGCGCACATGTCTCAATGCCGAGTAAAAACCCCTCATAGACATTAGGGCGAACACGGCTGCATTCCCATGTCTCTCTATATGGACAGTACCCTCAAGGGTGGGTGGAAGGAGACGAAACCCTCTCGGGTTCAGGATATTTTCCTGGAAAATTTTTTCTCCAAACTGCCTATTGTATTCTGCATGGTGATTACCGATAGCTCTAATTTTTGTGTGGTCTTTGCCAGGCTTGGCAGAGGTACCCGGTAGCTTGCAACCATTCTTCGTTGATTATTGCAGTCGAATGCTTTTTTTGTAGATGCCAGCTAGTTCTTCCCACTCCCCATCAGACAACTCGCCAATGTCACCATATCGTATGCCATCTGGCAACATCTTGCCCTGGTTCGTTGGGAAAAAGGCTATGGCCTGTGTTGTCTTGATCTACCTTTTTTCACCAGTATGATGCCCGGGCGGGGTCACTGCCATGGGACCCTAAAATCCCCATCCACACAGCAGTGAGTGTAGGGATACAAGTCCAAATCAATAACACTATCCTCATCTCCCGGGCGACTGCATCTAGTGACACCGCTGGTATTGATGCACAAATTCCGTTCTCAAATGCTAGTTCGAATCTTCTCCCTTTTATTCGAGGAAATGTTGCCCCATGATCTACCCTTTTTTTGAAATCACCACAGAAATGACATTATTTCTATGATTTATAATATCATCAAACACTGCCCTTTCTGTGTGTCCCCTTGCATTACAGGCATACAGTGACCAGCAAAGGTTTTTCAGACTGGACTTTAATTGCCTGAAGTTGCAGTCATCATCCCATCAGACATGTCTACTTCCGACCATCAATGCTATTAGACTAGAATTGCTTGACCATATGTCTTCTGTTGTAGTAACATTTGAAACCAGTCATACAAATACCACCATCGCTTAGTCACGTTTCTTGAAGAGCTACGATGTCTGCTCTGTACACAAGGGGTTTTAAAAAATTAGCTGCATGATGCCACTTGCACAGTTCCAGTAGACAATCGTATTATTGAGTCCCAAACGGCGTATTTAGCGTGCGCCCGCCCTGTTAATCTGTTAGTGTGTTTTCTGTACCTCTGTTTTGATATGATTGAAGTTTACTACAATCTTTAGGTTGTTGCTGTAACTGTCCTCTGTTATTGATATGACTAAAGAGTGGTTTTGAATTAGAGTTAAAAAATACTGCAGACATTTCTTTTGATAAGAATATGATAATCATAAGTCATGTGTGATCTAAAGTTGCAGTAAATGACAGAAGTCAGAGTCCTCAAACCAGATCTTACTTGACTAAAGTGGTGGCTGTATAGCAGTTACGTTACATTCTCATCTCATAACTAATCTCGTGTTTTTTATACCAAGTGACTCCATGAATATGATTCGAAATTCGAAACAGGAATGGTGAGGCAAACTGGGGGAAAGTACTGACACAGACAAGAATCAATAAAATACTTTCATTTTTGTCCCCGGGCAACGAGAGTCAGGTAATGAATGAACTGATAGATTGGGTGATGGGTATGACATCAGAGGGAGCTGCAATGACCAAAATGACATTCTTATGCATTGAGAGAGTCTTTCGAAGGAGGAATTTCAGGGTTGTGAATCCCAGTCTGAAAGAACAACATACCAAAAAATATGTGCAACGATTGTTAATCACGAACTGTCTGTTGAGCTGCTGGACACTGCGGGTTTTTTGAGGAGATCAAAAGGGACCTATGGACATGTCCGGGGTGCTATGATGATAGTCCTTTTATAATTGATGATTATGGTCTGTATTCTTTAAGTTAACTATCTTTGCAATCCATATGGTTTCTCTAAAAATGTGAGTAGTGTGCCTCCCTACATCATGTGGACAGGCACATCATAATTTTACCCAAAAGTGTTGCTTGGTTTTGCCTGATCTACAATCCCCGGGAAACTTCCGTTCTTTCTTACTTAAACATCAATCACTTTTTTGATCACATCTCAGCCACCACTAAAGCTTAAGTGATCTGAGCCGAAGACAGTTGTCAATCAAGTAGAGATCTAAAATAAAAAATTTACTTAGATGGGCCCAAAAGAATAGTCACATCTATATTGCAGATTTCTTGTTCTTCTGCTTCAGAACGATCTCTGTTTTGATGATTATACTGTTAGATGCTTCATGATGAAGTCAACTGTTGTCTGGGAAATCATCTCTGGGGCCATGTAGTTTTAAATTAGTGTTGTATTGTAGAGCCAGCATTCCTTTGTTTACCTGCTTGATATGTAACAAAGAGTACACACCTCTTCAGTTGTACTGAAGATGAAGTAATTGCATCTTTAAGTTATGTAAGAGCTTAGAAAAAAGAAGCTAGCCCTAGCTTCCAGAGGATAGCCAGCATGAAGAAACTATGGCACCACACAAGCAAAGTAACAAAAGTAAGACTTCTTCCTGCTTTCACCACTTTCTCAACCACTCTTGTGATTTGTATGTGATAGGCCTTAGAAACGATTGTATGTTGTGCCCGTTAGTGCCCACAGAGGCCCGCATCCAATTTCTGCACTACTTTTTATTTTCTAGGTAGCATCCCCAGGCCTCATCAGTCGCCTCTTACAATATGCATTTGTGATTGAGGGGCTATTCTTTGATTCCCTTTCAGGCCCGGCACTGCCAAAGGGAAGACTTCTGAGAACACGATATTCTTTGCGGCAACATATGGATGTGAATTAGGCCATAACATAAACATTAGAAAAGCATAGACATCCTACAAGACCTGCATATCGATGAGCATTGGCTCATAAATAACATCATGCCCTGGAAGATGAAATATTTTGGGCCACATTAAAAGTCACAGTGATTTGGAGAGAACGGATGGGGGGCATGGTGCCTGAGAGATGACCAAGGCGAGATGGCAGGGACATCAAAGCCCTTTTGAACATTGGCTGGAGGAGGAGGAGAATTTGCTGGAGACAGATTTTTTAGATGCTGTGATAAGCGACATTCCATAGGACATCCACGTGATAAAGAATTGTGTCTTTAAACATATTTAAGTTTTTTTTTTCGAGAGATTGAAGAAAAATAAGAAGACAAATATCCAACTAAGCTTTTATGTTTATCTGTTTCAGCCACGGATCCTGATGAGATGCATGTTGTGATAGACAGGAATGTCATCACTGGACAGAACGTCCACTCCCCTGTCATGCACCCAGAACCTGATCCTGTTATGTAGTAAAGTAGGTTGCTGAGATCCTAAAAGGAACTTTCAATCAAACTTTGTTGTCTTCTCTGCCCATCCATGTAGGTTTGCTATTCATTCTTATTTATGCTTGCTTGCCCCTTTTGGGATTGCATGAAATTATTCTCTTAGATTATAATTAACTGGGCTTTTTCTCTTTTATAAATCACATTTTTATAAATCACACTTTAAAAATCACACTTAAAATCTCATTTAAAATCACACTTTAGTGTATTCTTTAGAACTCGACTAAACTTCAAAAAAGGGGCCAAAAAATACATAGCGACTGAGTACCCTGAAAATGAGTG
>JADZMA010002614.1:0-11538 GCA_020796225.1 Arion vulgaris
CTCATCGTTTTTCCCCTTTGGGGGTACCACCCCAATCACTGGGGGGCGTTTTGGGGGGCAGTGGGTTCAAAAAAAATTTTGGGTTGGTTTTCAGGCGATTAGGGTTGTTCCTTAAAGAAGAAATTAATAATAAATATTTTAAAATAAAATTATTTTCGTGATTTTGTGATTGAAAAATTTCATTAAAACTTTTAATTCATCTGATGCCCATCTTAATTTTTTTCCATTTTTTCATCAATTTTCTATTTCATGCATATAATCATTTGAATACTGACCATATATTACAGAAATATATATCAATTTTCAATGTCAAAGAGAAAATAAAGCATCTATATATGTGGGAGGGGGCGTTGACAAACTATTATAATATGGAGGGGGACGTTACAAAGTTTATGTTGTGCAAAGTGGGCGTGGCCCAAAAAACGTTGGAATCTATGGTCTATCTGGTTGTATTTTTAAAAACTCATCTGTAGGGATTGACAATGGGCCTTAAAAAAATAAGGTGTGTGGTTCAAATCCTGTGCCCTAATACTTGACACTGTCTATTTATTGATCTATTCATTGACTCCCGTGCTTCCTCTTGGGTCACTCCTTATTCTCCTTTTGTCTTATCTCCCAACTGCAACCGTAGCTGAGATGCTATCTGTTAGAGTAGATCAAAGCTTGTATGTCAGTTATTTGTATGTATATATATGTGTGTGTGTGTATAACAGGATAATGGGAATAGCATTTGCTTTTTAATTGTCTATCCACGGAAGTGCTACACTTTGGTTATTGGTTATTGGTTATTGGTTATTGGTTATTGGTTATTGGTTTTGGTTACTAAACGGGCGTCATTGCACTCCGGCAGACCCATAGGTGCCGTCTCCCCAACAGATATCGAAGAGTATGCATACTGATGGTTCCTGTGGCTCGCTGATTAAACACACCTCTCACTCTGCCTCTCAGGCATCCAGTTCAACTTGAACAATGGGTAACTCCAAACTGCTTAAATCGCTTGATCGATTCAACATTGATTTTATGTCCTCATCCAACAGAGAGTCGCAAGAGACGAAGAATATCCCCTTATCCATCTTCAATTCCCAACAATCGATGCTGTTGATGCAAAGCCTGTCCGCTTCTCATTACCGTAAATACCCGCATTCCCAGGACAGTATATCCACGTAAGCCGCTGGAGGTTAGAAACTTCATAGATGACATCCACTGTCGAAACCTGCCCTTCTGGATCTTGTAAAGCATCGACTGAGAGTCAGATACAACAACTGCCCCAGTAAATGAAGTCCCAGAAATCCAATGGAGGGCAGCATAACGGCCTCAACCTCCATCCTCATACTAGAAGTAGTTGACCTGTATGCCCCACTTCGCTCTGCAACAACCCTACCATGCGCATTAGCCAAGCAACCCCAGCCGGATTTCTCACCACGTTGAACCGACCCATCAGTATATACAACAACATCATCATCCCTTGCATTATCTTCTATCAGCTGCTTAACTGCGAGATCAGCCTTCATGTTGCCCCAATCTCTACATTCTCTTCCAAGAGTAATGATAACATTGAGATAGTTCACCATGCTACCATCTGTTGGGATCCATTCTTCCTTTTGGTAGGATTGCAACCGTAGTCATCTGGCCAATTGTTCTCTCAGCCTGGCTACACTTGCATTACCTTATGAATGAGTAAGCTGAGAGTGTCTCATCATTTCGGAGAGAGCTTCTCTGAAATTTTAATATGATTTTCTCGTTCTACTAGTGAGGTTTTGGTCGGATTTCTGAAATCCCCACCTTCTGGACGAGATGAAGTGTTTGTTACTACACTTTGATCTTGACCAAATAGTTGAGACCACAAGTGGGCATAACATGATCCAATCTTCTGATATGGACATGTTCTAGCGCTTCCAGCACAGACAGGTAATGGTGTTTATATATACAAGTATATATATCTTGTCTGATTGTAAATCTTTACTTCATGCTTTGATAAATAAATGATGTTAATTACTGTTTGTTTTTCTTTGTTTTCTTTTGAATGAGCCACAGCTATGGTGATTGTGCACTTGCATCTGTGCCTTCAGTAGATTAAGATAAGAAGTATACTTCCAATAGGGTTTTTAAAAAAGGGTTTTAAAGCCGAAGGATTGACTTCATTGCACTGGGTTTTACCCCATATGGCTCAGTCCCTCTCTGCAGAAATGGCAAGCTACCTGCAGAGTATTGCACAAAGCACAAGCTCCGTAGCTACAGCAACAATCCTAGGGATGTCTGAAAAAAACCACTCGTGAACAAAATGGCACGGTTCAGATTCGACTCACAAAACAAAGGGCTTAGCCACAGAGACTTCAATAAAAAAATGTAGAATAGAAGAGATGCGAAAAAGAGGAAGACTTGTTGGAGAAGAATTAGAAGACGTGATAACTATGGTTGCAGACGACACTACCACTCTCAAATAGTACCACTGGCTTGCAACATCTAGTCCGGTCTGTCAAGAAGCACAGTGAAGATCATAACCTTTTTCTGAATATAAAGAAAACTAAATTCAAAATCTCAACCCAAAATGACTATCAGTAATGAAAACATTGAGAATGTCACATATTTTGAATATCTTGGTTTTATAATTACCAAAAATGGAGTTGTACGAAAGAAGTTAGAAGAAGACTACCCTGGCTTTCCAGAGGGTGGCCAGAATGAAGAAACTATGGCACAACACAAGCAAAGAAACAAAAGTAAGACTTTTGAGAACATGCATATTCCCTGTGGCAACATATGGATGCGAATCGTTGACCATAACACAAACATTAAAAACAAAATTGAAGCTTTTGAAACAAGGTGCTATAGAAAAGTTCTTAGAATATCCTGGACAGAGAAAAGAAGGAACAAAGACATCCTACAAGACCTGAATATCAAGGAGCATTGGCTCATAAATAACATCATGTCCCGTAAGATGAAATATTTTGCCACATTAAACACCGCAGGTGGTCTGAGAGAAAGGTAATGGAAGACATGGTTCCTGGAAAACGAGGCAGGGAAGGACCCAGATAAAGATGGCAGCAGGACATCATAGAAACATTGAACCTGACGCTGGAAGAGGCAGAGAACTTACAGAGACAGTTTTTCAGGGGCTGTGATATGAATGGACATTGCGCAAGGAACATGTTACTACTTGAACTTGATTCTTGTAACTGTGATGATTGTGCACTGGCATCTGTGCCTTCATTAAACTAAGACACAAAGCATACTTCCAGAAGAAAAATGTAGAATAGAAGAGGAGGAAGACTGGTTGGAGAAGAATTAGACATAGCTATGATGATTGTGCACTGACATCTGTGCTTTCAGTAGACCAAGATACAAAGCATACTAACAAAAGAAAAAGGTAGAATTGAAGAGACAAAAAGAAAAGGGAAAAAGAATTAGAAGACATATGCTTTCCTAAGTATCTATACATTGGCTACTGGAACTGCCAAAGAAGAAAACAAGTTTGATCATCCCTCAGAATTTGGTTTACAGTGACCATGACTAATCGTTATGTATGGTTGCCAGACAAATGACAGCTAGAGCTTCCGTCCTGCAACTGCCCTGGTAGAATGAAAGGATGAATGAACAGTCTGAAAAGAACGACATACCAAATATGCAAAGAGATTGATTAATCAACATCGAACTGACGTGTTGGGCTGCTGGATTTGTTGAGGTTGAGATGGGAGCACATATGGATGTGTCCGAAGTGCTATGATGATATTCCTCATATAACTGAATGAAAAGGGTGGAGAATGTGTGACTATAGAAGAAGGTGGCTATAGAGGCATGACAGAAGGCCAGAAAGAAAGAGTTCATAAATTATTTTATGATTGCTGAACAGTCTGAAGCTAGGACATGGTCACAGCCAATCACTGTTTTAGGATGAGAACAGAATGATGGTTTCTTCGTTGGTATTAGACTCAGACGGACAGCGATGGTAAGGATTACCGGCATGTGATTTGTTAATTTCTCTTGAGATCTTTAACAAGGATGGTAATTGTGTTGATTTAATAACATATATTGTTAAAACGAACATAACAGCTTAGATGGCATTCGCTATAACCAATCAGATTTGCCAGCATGCTACAGTATAAGCTCAGTAGGCGTGGTACTAGAAAGTTTAGGTTGTATGTTCCTTGTCATTAACCCATGAGTACACATTGTGACCTGTTGGACATTGGTCTTCCAGGTTATTGCAGCCCAAATCTATTTTTGTAAATGTCTTTGTTACAGAAACTGCAGTTGTTTATTTACATTTTTATCAACCAAGTTAACCACTCTTTGTGATTTGTGGGGTTTGCTTAGAGAGCTTGGGTACGTTTCAACTCCCATTAGACCATTACGGCATGTAGAACAGTCACACCCGAATTTCGGCCAGCGTGTATGCAACAGTACACAGATTTATACAGACTGGTAACTGTAAGATTTTACACACACACAAAACCCCCACTTTAAAGTACCACATGTGGAGTTATACTGTAGTAGATTTGTATCAGATTTGATTGGGGATAGGGAGGCGGTCAACGCTGATTCGTACCAGAACTCCAATTAAAAACGTACTTAGCATTAAGACAAAATTCAACACTATGTTTCCCTTTAGGATCATTGCATTTACAAACTAATATAAATGTTAGGGATACAATTCTGCGCTATGTGTCTCATTGGTAACGATAATAAGATATGTTGTATATACACTTTGAATCCAGTTGCAATATTGACATGGGCAGTATTACAAATGCAGATCCATGATATCGGTATTAATATGGTTGTTGCGTTTTCAACACCAACATACAAAATGCCACAGTGACTTATAATATGCTTCATAGCTATTTACGACCACCCCATAAACTGGGAAAGGACTATTGACTGCTCAACGGCTACCGTCCCATCACCTTGTAAAACGAATGTGACAAAGTACTGGAAAATAAACTTTTCATAAATATGACATCTATAGACAAAACACATCTTTCCTGGTACCACGGAAAGATACTGGCATAAGAAAAAACACGTAATCACAAAGTACTGTAGTTTTACAAATTACAAAAACAATGACAAATACAGCAACGTTTCGACCAACAAGGTCTTTATCAAGCAAACGAACAACAGGAGTGACAAATTTAAAAACAAATGGACGACCAAAACAAACGTTTCTAATGAAAATCTGGAAATAAAAACGAAAATCTGGGAATAAAAACGAATAACAAAATAAATGTAACACAAAAACACACATAAAAACTAGAAATAGAACGGAAGAGAAACAATGAAAATCTAGTAAATATATAACTTGAATACATGCAACATATATCCACATAGATTACAAGGCATGGGAAGAGAAAGTACTAAGAAGCATAGGAATGTAAAACGTTGAGCCCACGTGGTCGCAAGGTACCATACAAAGAGATCAACCGATTCTCCAGAGCAAATCGACTGCGATCATCCGAGGAACACGATCGGATGGCTGTGACCTGGACATGGTGAGCTCCTAAATGGCCAGTATCATTGAAATGGGTGGTTACAGTGGTCACAGAGCATTGGCGTATGTCGCGCAAGTGTTGGGCGAATCGGTCACTGAGCCTCTTGCCTGTCTCGCCGATATAAGCCTTGTTACACCGCTTACAGATAATGGCATATATAAGATTACGGACTCGCATGGAGAACCATCGTCAATAAGAAACGTGGCTAAAGGAAAAGATACAGTACGCGTCTGTATCACATAAGCACACGTGTTGCAACGCCGACGGTCACACTGAACAGTGCCAAAATGAGTATGGATATTGGACTTAAGGCGACTGTGTACCAACATATCCTTAAGACTTCTGTCCCGTCTGTAAGCCACCAAAGGATAGTTGGGAAGACAGAACGGGTCTCAGGATCTGACTTAAGGATAGACAAATGACGGAGTAAAACATTTTTCACCAGTGAACTATGGAGGTGGAAAGTTAAAATAAGTTTTACTCTGTCAGAGTTAGTGGTCCTATGCCGGCTGGTGAGGGCCTGCTGGCGAGTGATTTTCTGAACTCGATGCATAGCCCAGACAAGCACCCTTTCCGGGTATAGGCGCCTGCGAAAGAAATCGAGCATCTCGCGAGCCTCTCAGAAAATTATCGTCCTCGCTACAAAGGCGACGAAGGCGCAAGAGCTGCGAGAATGGCAAAGAGTCACGACAATCCCGGGGATGGGAAGAAGTATAAAGGAGAAAACTATGTGCATCAGTAGGCTTGTAATATACTGATGTAGTGATAGTGGATAGGCGTATGGAGATAGTAATGTCAAGAAAGTTGACACAAGTAGTGAAGATGTGAGAAGTAAAACGAATAGAAGGGTTGAAAACATGACTGAAATTAATGAAGCGTGATAAATCGGCTTCAGGCATATCAGTAATGCCAATACCTTGTTGGTCGAAACGTTGCTGTATTTTGTCATTGTTTTTGTAATTTGTAAAACTACAGTACTTTGTGATTACGTGTTTTGCAATCAAATAGTTTTACTGCAGTCTCTCTATTTTGTGAGTATTTTGGCTTAGAAAGAGACTTGTGATAATCTTGGTGTGTTTGCATATGATGTTTCTGATCATGACTTGGTGATCATGATTCTCTGAACTCGGATTAAATCCTTAGATCAAAAGTTAGATAGATTCAAACGCTTACGATGTGCCCGAGCGAAATAAGGTTTGGGGTCGATTTCAGATTTGGGGGGAATTGTTTTTTTCCGGATACCCTAAAATATGTTTACGTCTATTTATTTACGCTATTAATAGACCCCGGGAGATTCACCAAGGTTCTTAGTACTTCTGATTCCTTGTTGTTAAGTATGAATACGATATCAAGTTAGATACGAAAATAACTCTTGAGTGCAATCACGATTACGAGTCGCAACCCTTTTTCCCTGTATCGGCTTCTTGCAAAGCTTCGCAAAAAAAATGTTAGTGATAGACGTCATAAAAAATTTGTTTCTAGCTATATATTTTATACCTGGTGCTCCAAATTGTTACCGTCTGCCCAGCGTGTTCGTAGCGCGTTGGACATGGGTGACAAGCCCTGTGAGCGCGGGTTAATTCTGCGGGCTGGCAGAAAGCCACAGGTTCACCAGATTCACGGTGTTCGTGGCACCGAACCGAAGGTTTACGATGTCCACGGCACCGAGCCGAAGAGCTGAAAGCCGGTGCTTCTGGATCGGTTTAAAAAATACCAGGTGGTGTTCCGGAGTTTCCCTCAACCCAAAGAGCTTTTTAGTGTGGTGAAGGTTGAATGTCATGAGCCTGCGTCTTCTACTCCAGAAGACACATTGCAGTGACTCGCTTGCAGCCTCGAAGCATGTTTTAAATGTATTTTAGGAACCCTTTATACCACGTGGTGAGTAATACGGTGTTGGGCCGTATTTCCATTGCCCGTCGGCAACGATGGGTGATGGTCAACATCACCCCGGGTCTCGAAGCATACGGGGATTAATTGATTTCTTCCTAGCAGACAGGCATAGAACTTCAACAGGCTTCCGTACAGTGGAGATTATGTCGATCCTGCTTCGTTAGTAAGATTCTGTTACCAAGGCGGGGGAAAAACAAAAAAGGTCGGGGCCAGTAGTGTTTCCGGGATACTGATGCTTCGTCGTAACTCGAGCCGTTTCTCTCCTTCTAAGATATTTTTCTGAATTCGGGAAGTCACACAGGGATAATGGATCAATCTCTGGTCACGAAACGTAAGATGGGAATCCCTGAAATCACACATTCTCCCCAAAGCCCGCAAAAACTTGAGCTCCAAAAGTACGAAACAGTAGATACGTGAGTCCGCGCTAAAACAGTGGTCACTGCAATGCAGAAGACTGGAAGTCCTTGAAAATACACACATTTCCGGGACCAAAGCCCGCAAAAGTCTTACAAAGCGTCCCATGAACATAGCTCTGTTCTCCCAAGGAACTCCCGCTGCCTTGTGGTGTCATGGTTGGGTACAATCAAAGGCTAGCGAGCAAACCAAAAAAAAACCTGAACGAGTGACGAACCAATGGTTCAGAAAACGACCGGTTTGGTGGAAGATGGCGCTCATAAGCCCGGGAGGGCAGGTCATCTAAGGGTAGCAGCCCTGAAAAAAAATGGCAACTCATTGCCTTGTGAGTTTGGCTGGGGACAGTCGAAGGCTAACGGAGGCAAACCCGTATACAAACGCTGGTTGAAAACGGGTACGCCCAAAAGATAAGCACCTGAGCTCAAAACGGCACGAAAGTGTAACGTGGCTCCCCATGCTGACGCTGATGGACTAAATTTTATCATGAATATGTTTTTTGAAATTGATATGGTGCTCCCCCGAAAGTCCCCCGGGAGTGGGGCCCCCTCGAAGGGCCTCTTTATCTCGACGGTCCCCGTCCTCCAACTCGGCACAGCAGCAACGAGGTAACCGGGTTAAAGTTTACTGGTGCGATACGGTCGAGTATTGACCATAAGAAATTAAATATCACCCAATGGAATGCGGGGTATCCACCACAGAACACACTGCAATAAGACTTGCAGAAGACGATATAGACTTGGTATACAAAAAAACCACCTCAATCCCAGACATAAGTTCGAGATAAAAGGTTTCCAGACCTCAGAACAGACAGAGAAGGACACAAGGTGGAGCCCTCCCCCTAGTCAAATGGCATTTCAACCAAGCAGATGGAAGGAAAAAAGGGAACCCCGGAGGCGGGAGATCATAGGTGTGCAAATTACGTGCAAAGACATCAGATCATTCTGTACAATCTTACTGTCCAAGTTACACGCCGCTGTCCTGAAACAATGAATATCAGTGAAACTCCTGTATTGTGGTCGGTGATTTCACAGCCGCTGGGAGAGATGGGGTACTCGAAAACAAACAGTAGAGAGTTGAGGTGGAAGACTGGGAGATCGAGAACAATCTGTTCCTCATCAACGCTCCAGACGATCCACCAACTTTCTACTCGAGAACGTGGCACACAACGAGTCCCCCTGTTTTGGGCCCTTTGCCAAGCGATATATCCACCAAAGTGTCCGTACGGTTCCCAACCCTAGGGATGTGACCATGACCTGTAAAAGCGTGACCTCAATTCGTACCTGAGCCCAAAATTGGTTGCCACGTTGGAACTATAAGGGGCCAAATTTGGGAAACAGTATGGAGCACTGACATGCAAATGTTGAACGAATCAACATGCATGCGAAAAACGTGCGAATCGTGGCAGGGAACTGTCAGAAGCAATCCGAAAGGGCACGGAAACCACCCCCAGAGGAGCACGAAAGGATTACAAGCACTGGACAGCAGGGTTCAGAAGCTTGAAAAGCCCGAGAAGACAAGGGAGGAGGCAGGCACACAGTCAGTGGAGACAAACACTGTCCAAGGCGGAAAGGCAAAATACAAAAGAGAGGTAAACGGGGCGGCGAGACAGAGTTGGGTCAAACACCGAACCCCTAAACCCTCGATAGGGAGGGCCCGTAAACTGTGGAAGCTGGCCAAAGCGCTGGGGATGAAAACACCAGCAGACCACCTATGGTCCTCGAACAAGACAAAAAGATGGCTTCGGGTAGGAAGCAGCAAACATCCTGATGAACAATATGCCGAAGTCAGCAGAAATAAGCATAGCAAAGGAAAAAGTTGATCCAAGAGAAAAGCTCGGGCTCTCCAAGGCAGGGGAGAAAGCGATAGTCACCTAACGGACACATTCACCAGTAACGAGCTGGAAGAGGCTTTGGGACCTAAACCCCGAAAGTCGCCCGGAAAAGATGGGGTCACCAATGGATGCTAAAACGGGGAAACAGAGCAAAGGTCGTTTACTGTCCGTTCTCAACATGTCTGGAGAACAGGCATAAAATACCAAGAATGGAAAGAAGCAATCATGTGCCCATCCTAAAACCAGGCAAAATAAAATCGACCCAGCGAGTTACAGACCAATAACTTTCCCAAGCTGCGGGCAAACTTATGGAGCGATGGTGAACAAACGCTTATCCTGGACTTGGAGGCAGAGGGGTGCTTATGGCACAACAAGGCGGTTTTCGGAGATACAGATCCACAGAGGATCAAGTAACTCATTGTCCAGGGGAAACGAGGAGTTTAAGAAAAACAGACATGGCGGTCTTGGAGATAGAAGGCTTTTGCACAGTCTGAAAGAAGGATTAAGGCTAAAACTGCTCACCCTCGGGGAAAGGGGAAAAATTTCAATTGGCTCGATAGATACCTAGAGAAAAGAACAGCAAGGGTTCAGGTTCAAAGGGTACAAAGTATAAGGCCACACTGGAGCAAGGAGTCCCGGAGGGGTGCTCCCCGACTCTCTTCTAGTCTTCGTCAATGACATTCAACATGCCTCCCAGAACGAGTTCACTCTGCCATGTATGCGACGACTTGGGAATATGGCGAGAGAAAGTCAATGCCCCAGAAAATCGACTGAAGCTACATTAAAACCTTGAAGTGTGTCAGCAAAGTGGGAATATGAAAAAATCCTTCAAGACACTTTTTTCACTGTGTTCTCCCAGAATAACAAGGATTCAAATAACGCTTTAAATCAATGGCAGAACCTTCCAGAAAATAAAACCCAACGTACCTAGGGGTCACTCGACAGAAAGCTGACTTGGTGCACCCAGATCGAGAATGCTACGGGAGCGAGACACAGGTAAAAATGATGCTAAACTCCCAGGTTCCATAGGGAGCAAACAGCAGAATTCTCAAGACACTTTTCTCTGGTAGAGTGCGACCGGTCCTATAGTACGGTATGGCAGCGTGGGGGCAATGCATCGAACAAGCATCGCAAAAGTGAGCAGCGTCAAAACCGGGCCCTACGCATTCATGGAGCATAAAGTCCACGCCCATCAAGGCGATGGAGACCATCACAGGCATCCCAAACCACGCTGACCGAAGGGACAAGAAAGTAGTAGTACTGGGAAAATCAACGGGTCAAATCGCATCCGTGCATGAAAAAATGTTTCAATCCGAAGTGGAGAATACAGAGATCAACTCCGTTAGAATCTCTAACACTGACCACAGACCACCCCGTCCTGTCCAAATGCACAGCTAAACCAACCCGGCAATCGACAAGTGCCCGCCATGGAAAACAAAAATGCCAGAACTAAGGAATCAATCCCGGAATAGAAAGGGACAAACGAACCTCGACGAAAACTGCAGCGAAGAGCACATGAATCAGAGTAACCCGAAAATGAGTGGACGCACGTCTACAGGACGGATCGGCAATAACGCATAAGCGATGGCGGGAGGAATGTGCTTGAAATTCCAAGAAAGTCACGGTCAAAAAGCGATTGCAACTGGCAAATACTGAATAACCACCGAGCTGAGGCAGAGGCTCAAAGGCGCGAAATGATCTTGAGAGAAGAAACACTACACCAACAAGGTCGTGATATTCACCGATGCTCTATCGGTCATCACGGCCACTCAAATGCGTCGGCAAAACTGAGATGAAGGCTCAAACGTCCCCCGCTGAACTAACGAGTTCACTCAACACTGTCATCCCGTGGATACCGTCCACTGCAACATTGGAACAGGAAACGACCGAAAGCTAGCCAAGGGGCGGGCGATACCCCAGACT
>JADZMA010002615.1:0-11535 GCA_020796225.1 Arion vulgaris
TTGGTGTAAATGTTCTCGGCTCTCCAGCGGATTATGTAGAATCTCCTGAGTCTGGTAGATTGTGATTTGCCAGATTTTCCTGCCGCTCCTTTGCACGGCGCACAGCAACTACATTTGGGACAGTTTTTTCAAATATGAAATCAACTAGCTGTAGCGTCCAACCATTGCCAGAGCACCATCGGCAGCAGATAAAATATTATTCAGCGGAATTCTTTTTCTTAAAAATGGTATTCCAATACGTCAAATATAGATTTTTCTTTATTGTCCGTTTCTAATGTTCTTGCAAATAATAGTTCTTGACAAATGTTTTCATCTTTTATGAAGCAAACGTGCGCCAGAGGTAAAGACTCATTTGTTGGTAAAGAAGACGCATCGAGTTATAAAAAAGCTTAAAAAGTAGTCGTCAAAATATCATTTCGACGACTCATCTCTACACTGTATTATTTCTCAATGAGACTTAAAAATAATTTGAGACCGCAGAGTATGCAGTACAGAACGCAGAACCTCACTCACCGCTGGAAGTATAAATTTTTTCGCCAATAGTGTGAGGTTTTTCAGATTGAGCAATAAGTAAGAAAATGTTGCATGAAGAGGTAATCCATCATTTTCTTGTTTTGCTGCCGCCGAAACCATACCAGCCAAAGTTGGACATCTCGAATGTTGACCTCTAAGATTGAACATAAGATACATTTTCATCCTTTCTGGCAGGATGTAGTTTGCTCACATGTTCTTCTAATAGCGAAGGTTTCATTGTTTGTGGGTGATTGAATAAAACCTTTTTCAAATACTCGACACCATAGTTTCTGGATTTCTTCTTTGATTCTGACATAACCTCGTACAATATGTATAGATTCTGTCTATTGCACTATTAATCGTTGCATTAATTTGATGATGATATATATATATATATGTATACATTAAAAATATTTTCAGTAGAGAACTAAACAAACAACTATGTGATACATACGCATTAGAAGCACAGCATATGAATTCATGCAGTTGCCTCGAATATCATCTTCATTGTATTTGTCATACATTGCTGAAACAGAAACAAAGAAGATCAAACATATTTGTACTCTTGTTGATCAAAACAAATAATACAATTATAAATAATGTCATAATATTTAAACAACTGAAATATGTTTCTCTTGTCTTCTTCACCTTCTTCATACCTTAAACACAGACATTGTGGGATACCTTAAACACAGGCATTGTGGGATACCTTAAACACAGACATTGTGGGATACTGATATGTTTCTCCTGTCTGCTTCATATCTTAAACACAGAAATTGTGGGATACTGATATATTTCTCCTGTCTGCTTCATACCTTAAACACAGACATTGTGGGATACTGATATGTTTCTCCAGTCTGCTTCATCTTCTTCATACCTTAAACACAGACATTGTGGGATACTGATATGTTTCTCTTGTCTGCTTCATACCTTAAACACAGACATTGTGGGATACTGATATGTTTCTCCAGTCTGCTTCATCTTCTTCATACCTTAAACACAGACATTGTGGGATACTGATATGTTTCTCCAGTCTGCTTCATAACTTAAACACATACATTGTGGGATACTGACATGTTTCTCTTGTCTGCTTCATCTTCTTCATACCTTAAACACAGACATTGTGGGATACTGATATGTTTCTCCAGTCTGCTTCATAACTTAAACACATACTTTTGTGGGATACTGATATGTTTCTCCAGTCTGCTTCATACCTTAAACACAGACATTGTGGGATACTGACATGTTTCTCTTGTCTGCTTCATCTTCTTCATACCTTAAACACAGACATTGTGGGATACTGATATCTCTCGCGCGATCCCGGACTAGACTGATGAACCACTTTATCATGAATTTTACCGTGTTTTAAGGGACTCCGTTCCTCCGTACAGCTTCTCGCAAGGCTCTGTGTTTTGGGCCAGGTTTCTTTCTTATACCTGCTATCAGTTGACAATCTTGCAGAACGAGTTCTGCCGCCATGTCTGCCTTTTGCAGGGGCACAGCTAGTTGTGCCAATTATAAATTTGTGAAACATGTGGCGCGGAGTTTGTTGTGGCGGTGCGAGGCGAAGTATGGCAACTTGTTCACTACGAGATAGACCATAGTATCCGTCGGTGTAGTGAGTATGATCTTTTGCCCATTTGTCTCTATAGTGCCATTCGATGGTTGTTCTGGCTTCCTCATAACTGACCTCGAGATCACTTTGAGGTAGTCGCCCGCCTTCTTTAGCTAGTTTGTCGGCTTTCGTTTCCGCTAAATTACAGTGTGATGGTATCCACTGAATGTCGCGTTGAGAAGCGGCTAGTTCATCGAGGTCGCTTTTAGCTCATTCAGCTCTGTTTTGCCCGCCTTTGAGTGCGTGATGACCGATAGAGCATCGGTGAATATCACTGCAATGCCGTACTCCCGGACCCGGGTTTCACTCTTCCAGAGTAGAGTGTTTTGAGGACTCTGGTGTTTGCTCCCAACGTGGAGCCTGCGAGTTTGCGCATCATCGTGAGCCTGTATCTCGCTTTTGCCGTAGCATTTTCGATTTGGGAACACCAAGTCAGTTTTCGGTCGAGTGTGACTCAAGGACGTTGGGTCTTGTTTTCTGGAAGATCTTGCCCATTGACTTTAAGCATGATCTTGTGATTCTGGTTGTTCTGGGAGAACACAGTGTAGGTTGTTTTTGAAGGATTTATATTCATATTCCACTTTTTTACCACACTTCCAGGTTATTTAGGGTTTCTTGGAGTCGATTTGTTGCTATGGGCATTGACTCTTCCCTCACCCATATTGCCAGGTCGTCGGCATACATGGTAGAGTGTACTCGCTTTGGTAGGCATGTTGCTATGTCATTGACAAAGATTAGAAGAGGGTTGGTGAGACACTCCTCCTTGGGGACTCCTTGCTCTAATGTGGCTTTCATGCCAGTGTACCCCTGAACTTGAACCCTTGTTGTTCTGTTCTCTAGGTATCTATCAAGCCATTTGTACATTTTTCCCTTTATACCGAGGGTGAGGAGTTTCAGTTTTAACGCCTCTTTCCAAACCGTGTCAAACACCTTCTCCATATCTACCAAAACTGCCAGTCTGTTTTTTTTCTTGGAAACCATCCTTGATTTCCTGGGCGAAATAGGTTACTTGATCTTCTGTAGATTGGTGCTTCCAGCTTCCCTGTTGTACCATGAGAAACCCTTTGCTTTCCAAGTGCCAAGATAGCCGTTTGTTCACCATGCTTCCATCAGTTTGCCGTGCAGCTTAGGAAGCTTATTGGTCTGTAACTCGCCGGGTCGAGTTTATTTTGCCTGGTTTAAGGATGGGTACCATGATCGCCGTTCCATTCTCGTGGTACTATGCCTGCTTTCCAGGACATATTAAGGACGGCCAGTAGGGCTGCCTTTGCTCTAGTGCCCAAGTTCTTAAGCATCTCATTTGTGATCCCATCCTTTCCGGGCGATTTTCTGAACTTCAGCTCCCTTAATGCCTCTTCCAACTCATTACTGGTGAATGTATCCGTTAGGTGACTATCAGCTTTTTTTGGCTCGCCTTGGAGGGCTCTAACCTTTCTCTTTGTGTCATCGACTTTTTCTTTTGCTATGCTTACTCTGCTGACTTGGCATATTTTTTGCATTAGAATGTTTGCGGCTTCCATTCCGAGGACATCTTTTTTTCCTGTTCGAGGACTATTGGGGGTCGGCTGATGTTTCTCACTCAGCGCTTTTACTAACTTTCACAATTTATGGCCGTCCCTATCAAGGTTCAGGGATTCGGTCTTTTCAACCCAACTGTCTTGCTGATCGTTTGACCTCACGCTTGTATTTTGCTGCTGTCACCTTGTAAGCAGTATTGGTCGTTACTGACTGTGCCTTTTCTGCCTCACTCCTTGCCAATTCAAGGTCGTTTTCCTTCTTCTGAACCTCTGCCGTCCAGTATGGCTTGTAATCTTTCCGTGCGCCTCTAGGAATGGTTTCCCGTGCCGCTTTCAGGATTGCTTGTGAGAGTTCCCCTTTACACGGTTTGCATGTTTTCTTTCATGCATGTTGATCGTTCAACATTGGGCATCTGTCAGTGCCCGTACTTTTTCCCAATTGGCTTTTGTGGTTCCCCTAGCAACCACATTTTGGGCTGGGTAAAAATTTTTAGGTCTACTTGTAGCTTGAGGGGCCTATGGTCACTATCTCAAGTTGCTTTGTGACCGTATGTACTTTTTTTGTGAAGAGGTCACTTTTTTGCGAAGGCCAAAGTCGGTGCTAATCATATGCCACCTTCTGAGTAAAAAGGTTGGCGGGTCATCTGGGGCATTGATGGGGAACAGGTTGTTCTCTTCTCCCAGTCTTCCCCTTCTCGCCTCTGCTGTTCGTTTAGTACCCCCATCTTTCTGGTGGCTATTGAAATCACCGACCACCATGAATGCTGTGTCATTGATCTCATTTGTCGAGTGACAGCGAGATGTCATTGGCAGTATAAGTTTTACAGGATAATCTGCCTTTCATTACATATAATTAGGACACCTATGATCTCTCGGGCTTCCTTGTTACTTCTGTTTGCTTAGCTGGGATGCCGTTTCGTACTAGGGTGAGGACTCCCCCCTTTGGGCCCTTCTCGGTCTAATCTGAAGGTTTGGTAACCTCTGATCCCAAATCTATGTTGGGCATTTAGATGGATCTCTTGTGTCCGCAACATCAATTTCATCTTCTGCAAGTCTTATTGCAAGTGCTTGCTTTTTGTGATGAATACCTTCGGCATTCCATTGCACAATGTTTAATCGTCTCTGGCCAGTAATTTGCCGTATTGAACCAGTAGCTTTTTTCCGTGGGCCTCGCTTGTTGCTTTCTGAGTTGGGGCGGGAACCGTCGGTGCAAGCAGGCCCTTGGGCATGGGGCGGCACTCGTTCTGCCCGACCGTCTCCCGGCGTAGCACCATATCAATATTATAAATTAGACATATTCATGAAAAAATTTGGTCCATGCAGCCTTAGCTAGGTAACTTCGTACAACTTTCATTGCCAATTGGAGCACAGTTGCTTGTCTTTCAGCCGTGTGTCCGATTTCAACCAACGTTTACTGGATTCGCTCTCCGTTATGTTGTTCTTACTGTACTCTGGCTATCTTGATATAAGGCCATGATATTGCCTAATAGTTGTCCCTGGAAGCCATATTCTTCAAGGATCTTCCATAGTTTGCATCTGTTTACTCTATCAAATGCCTTTTCTTGGTCTATAAATATAAGTTGTTTACTTTGATTGTATTCAATTGTTTGTTAGCAGATCTGTCTTAGTGTAAATATTGATCTGTCAGCTCTTACCCCCTAAACCCAAACGGGCTATCGCTTAACTGGGCCTCTAATATATGTCTTGCTCTTCGCTCCAATATTTTGCAAACATTTTTCCTATATGGCTCAAAAGAATACCCTGTATTTTCCACTCTTTTTTGTCTCCTTTGTTCTTCCATATTGGGACTATAATAGCTCTCTGCCAGTCATCTGGAGCTTCTTGTGCCCCCCAGCTATGTTAAATCGGTCACCAGGTTATTGTTGTTGTTTTACATGCAAGTAACATTTCTGTTGCTATACCATCTATCCTTGCAGACTTTTTTCTTTTGCTTTGTTTTAGTGCCATTTCAACTTCAGATTCTAAAATGTTCAATTGTTGGTATTTTCCATGTTTCATTTGAAATGTTTTCCCTTGTGTTTGCAGTTTAACAGTTCCGAAAAATATTCTTTCCATCTGTTTTAAATCTTTGCTGTTGGTAAGAGGTTTCTTAGACTTATTTTTTAAAATTGGTGACTGGATTGAATTGTTCTTCTCTTAGCCTCATTGCCTTGATGTTTCTGTAAAACTTTTTTGGGTGCCTTAATTCATAGTTCCTAAATGTTCTCATACTTTGCCAAGATTCTGATTTAGATGACTACTTTTTTTTTACTATTCATTCTTGCTGTTCTGTATTTGGTGTAGTCTTCATCTAATTTTGACATTTTTTAAACCTGTGAAAACATTTTTTCTTTTCTTTATAGCCCTTTAACTTCTTCATTCCATCATACTGTGTGCTTTCTGTGCTTATTTCACTTTTTAAGTCCACAGTTGTCTTTCACTATATCCATGATATTTGATTTGAAGATTTGCCATTCTTTATTTATGTTGCTTACTCCTTCTAGGGTGTTAAAAGCTGATGTAACTGCTCCTTCAATTTGGTTCCTGGTTTCATTATTATTTAGATTTTCAATATCTATTATTTCAATTTGTTGAGTTGTACTCCTGTCTTGTTTTCTAATTGGTTTTTGTAGAAACAGTACCACTGGTCTATGATCAGAGTCTAATATTGCATTTGGAATGGCTCTAGCGTTTTGTATTCTCCATCTTTCCTCTTTTTAGCTCATTAGAGATAATTCAAATTAGACAACAATGTAAACCTGAAACAAAAAGCATTTAACATTATAATTGGTGAAAACGTATAAATCACAAAAATAATAGAACACTGTTTATTGTTCAGTTTCTTGCCTACAATGTTGGATAACAAACTAATGGTAGCATTTCTTTGTTTCACTATGAAACAACTACAGGAGGTTATTGTTCAGTTTCTTGCCTACAATGTCGGATAACAAACTAATGGTAAGTATTGCCAGTATCAAAATTGGTTATTGGTTACTAAACTGACGTCATTGCACTCCGGGAGACCCATAGGTGCTCAGTCTCCCCCAACAGATATCGAAGGATATGCATATTGATGGTTCCGTGGCTGCTGACTAAACACATCTCACTCTGCCTCCCCAAGCATCCAGTTTGACTTGTACAATAGTATTAAAATAAGAATATAGAAGGTTAAACATGATATTATAGAAGGTTAAACATATTATAGAAGGTTAAACATGATGTTATAGAAGGTTAAACATGATATTATAGAAGATTAAACATGATATTATAGAAGGTTAAACATGATATTATAGAAGGTTAAACATGATATTATAGAAGGTTAAACATGATATTATAGAATGTTAAACATGATATTATGAAGGTTAACATGATATGGCTGCAACCAACCCACCCCCAGCTATGGACAAATAGCACTTGCCCTCTCTCTCTTGGGGGAGGACATCCTTTTCTTGTCTTGTCTTCTACTTCTATGACACTTTCCCTTAAGCATAGAGTTAAACTACAGTGTCCAGGAGCACACCCTGCAAAAGCCTGGGTTGGTGACCCCCGGCAACAGAAGGCTAAGTCATCTAGAGTAGGACGACTCCAGACAAACCCGGGAAGACAGATCTCGTCAGCAGGGGACTGCAACTGTCTAGAGAACAACCTCAAAAAAAAAGATGTCCTCAGAAACGGAATGTGTCGGGCCATTATTGGCGGGGAGGAATCGAACATACGAACAACTCAAATGGCCATCCCAAATATTTATATAACTGTGGTGCCACCAGGGAAACAGCCGGGTGGTGGTGGGACGCCCCCTGCCTCAAAGGGGTCCCCCCTTTAAACTACTGGCGGCCTGTTGATTCTTGCAAAGCCAGGGGAGGACAGGAATTTACTACTGGCAGAAAGGACAAACTTTCACCCTCACAATTATGCAATGGAATGGAGAAGGGTAACCAACAAAAACGAGAGCTAGAGGCGTCTGGAGCAGAAAAGATTGACATCTGCTGTATCCAAAAAGCGCACCTTAATCCGGGAAATAGATTCAGCATTAGAGGATTTGAAACCTTCCGCCAGGATAGAGAAAATAGACATAAGGGTGGAGTAGTAACACTAGTTCGTAATTCCATACCGGCAGTTGAACTTCACAGGTCCAATCAGATGAGCACAGAATTCATAGCTGTTCAACTCCTTATCAACAACACTAAGATGACACTATACAATATATACTCACCCCCCTCCATTCAAACTGAGCTGGAAGCTATCAAAGTTCAAGATGACAACTTGCTTATAGTAGGAGACTTCAACAGCCACTCACCAAGCTGGGGCTATGACACGCTAGATCCTCGAGGTGAAAGCCTTGAAGAATGGCGGATCACCAACAGTCTCACCATTCTCAACCACCCAGATGATCCTCACACATGTTACTCACGACGGTGGCCCCGGAGCACCCCAGATCGGGCTTTTGCTACAGACGACATTCACAGGATAACCGAAAGGCAAGTCTACGACCAGATTGGAGGTAGTGACCATAGACCAGTGAAACTCCTCATAAATAACATTAACAAGGAGGAACTTACAAACTCTGCCCCTAGTTGGAATTACAAAAGGCAGACTGGAAGCTTTTCCCAAGAACCAGCAGAAAAAGTACTGTAAAGAAATTAATCAATCGGGAAAAAGTGGACAGAGATCCCACGTTCACAATAAAGCCATTTTAGATGCTGCAAAAAGGATATACCCAGAGGGAGGAGAAAAACTACAAGCCATATTGGACACCAGAGATGGAAGTTCTCCATGGCTAAGCGCAGTGCCAGAAATACAATGGAACTGCACCAACGGACCAAAATGTAATGCAACACAATAGAGCAAGGGCCTTTATGTTAGAGAAAGAAACCAGCAGTGTAGAAAATCCTGGAAAGAAAAAGACAGCCTCTTTGAACATGGAAAAGATACTCAAAAGTTGTGGAGACTTACAAAAGCCCTGAGCGATGACAACCCATCTAGAGGGAAAACAGTTCTCCAGCAAGGAAAACAACTTCTCACAGGAAAGCGAGCAGCCACCCTGATGGCCCAGTGTTCCCAAGCAAGAAAGCTCATGCTCAATAAGTCAGGAGCGGGGAAAGAGTCAGAAGTGAGATAAATGCTCATTCAAAAAAGCAACAAGTAAAACCCTGTATGAGGTAGACATCCCCTGACTGAGCTGCAGAGAGCACTGAAAGCTCAATCGTAAAAGGCCCGGGACCAGATGGAGTATCAACGACATGCTCAAACAAATAGGCCCAATAGCACAGAGTCTTCTACTCCAGATTTTTAACAATAGTTGGAGACAGGAGAGTCCCAGACATCTGGAAAAATGCCACAATCCCCCCAATTTTCAAAAGTGGAAAAGACAAAAAGGATCCGCAGAGCTACAGACCTATAAGTTTGCTAAGTTTGCACTGCAAAACTGCTGGAGAGTGATAACCACTGACTCCAGTGGTTTAGAATCCAACCATAAACTGGATCCAGCCCAGACAGGCTACAGGCAGCATAGAAGCACTGATGACCAAGTGGCATACCTGACACAGGACATAGAAAATGGCTTCCAAGAAAAGAAAAAAAACCATCACAGTGTTCTTGACATGTCTAAGGCCTTCAAAAAAAGTCTGGAAAGATGGTTTGCTACCCCAAGCTCTTACGCAGTGGAATACGGGTAGAATGTACTATTGGATAAAAGACTTTCTTACCCATAGACAAGCATCTGTAAAATTGGATGGAGTGCACAGTCCCAGATTCAAATTAAGAGCAGGAGTCCCACAGGACAGCGTACTGTCCCCATTGCTTTTCCTGGTATATATTAATGATCTGCCACAAACTCTGCCCAGACATGTATCACGCTCTCTCCATGCTGATGATCTAGCTGTGTGGTACACCTCCAAGTTTCTGGGTCCTGCCATCTTTAAACTCCAGGCCAGCCTGAACAGCGTCATAATGTGGGCAAGTAAATGGGGTCTAGAAATAACCGGAGCAAAACTATAGCAACGCTTTTCTCATTGTCAACAAAGGAAGAACACTTCAGACTAAAATTTAACAATGATATCGTTCCCCGTTACCATACTCCAACCTTTTTGGGATTTAAAACGACAGTCGTCTGACATGGAAACATCACATAAGGGAAACAAACAGAAAGGCTATTAGGAAACAAAGTGTGATGCGGAAGCTGGCTGGAACTACCTGGGGAGCTGATATTCAAATCCTGAGTCAGGTGTACACTGGTGCAGTTGGACCACACTGAATATGCATCATCGACATGGATATCAGCAGCCCATTCAAACAAATGGATACTGGAAAAAACACAAAACAGGTGTCTGCGTACTATTTTGGGAGCCATGAAATCTACACCAATTGTAGAAATGGAAAAGGCAGCCAACATCCACCCCTTGAAGACAGAAGAAGGAGAAAGTGATTCTACAGACTAAAAGGATCAAAGAATGCCTCACCATCCACTGCATGAAAAAATGGCGGTTAGAACAAAGAACAGACTAACCCACAAGTCTAAACCAAAAAGCAAAAGAAATAGGAAAGTCATACTTGGAACTACTAAATCATAATTCCATACCTGAAGAATTGTTTTGATCACTGGAACCAGACTCAGTACCACAAAACTTCTCAGCCTCCATCCCTAAATTATTAAGCAAAGATGCCGAGCCTAATCTAGTAAAAAAAGCAATTACAATGGAACATCTCCATTACATGTTTCCAGAAGACAGCTGGATAAGAATTTAAAAGATGGATGGCAATGGAGGCAACCATGAAGGGTGGAGCAGGAGTGTCATTAGGCACCCAGATGCTACCACTGTGTTCTAACGGCTCCTACTGGAAGAATATGTTTCAACTACAAAGCAGAACTCATAGCCCTTCGTGGAGCACAGCACATGAATAAGCTGCAAGCAGCTCCCAAGCAAGATGTATTTCTTACAGACTCATTGTCAGCTATACAAGCCCTGGGGGCTAAATCCACTGACAGCACAGTACAAAAACTACAAGAGAACTTGCTCAGCTTTCAGAAAAGGCAGAAATTCACTTGCAGTGATTTCCATCTCACTGTGGCATTGCAGGCATGAAGTCTGATGTCTTAGCTAAGGAGGGCAGTGCCAAGAGCAAATTTACCAACCCTTGTCTTTTCAAGAGGTCAAAACCCCCATACAAAAAAATCTGCAGTAGACTGGAAGACAAACACTGGATATGATTATGGAAAAGACTCCCTCAAAGACCTAAGCAGAACAGACCAGGTCATTATATTTTGACTACGCACCGGACACTGCAGACTCAACAAACCCTTATACAGACTAGGAATAAGTCAAACAGCTCTCTGCCAGTGTCAGCAGGCAGAACAGACACCAGAGCATATCCTGCAAGACTGTCCTCTTTTTGTGTGAGCTAGAAGCAACATGTGGCCACACCCGGGGAACCTGAAAACTAGCTTTGGGAAACCTGACAGACCTGAAGCGTCTGCCCAGTTTGGTCCACAGTAAATTAAACGCATGACCAGAGATCGCTGAAGAAGAAGAAGAAGAAACATGATATTATAGAAGGTTAAACATGATATTATAGAAAACCTAACACTAGCTCTCTCTCTCTCTCTCTCTCTCTCTCGCTACATCTAAAAGGATGCAAATATGAAACAAGAAATGAAAGGCAGCTAATACCTGAAAGACTGTCCAAACAATCTAGGATGGGTGTTAGGGTTTGACGAATAATAGTGATTGGACCTCAGACCTTTGACCAGCTTTTCCCCTTCATGTGGCTGAGTCCTGCTTTCAAATCTTCAAACATACAGCAAGAAATAGAATAAATCATGATTGATATTTACTTTAATTATATCTCTCTCTCTCGAAATATACATAGAACATACACTATTGTAGAATATCA
>JADZMA010002616.1:0-11531 GCA_020796225.1 Arion vulgaris
ACCAGGGTAAAAACCAAAAAAAAAGCTGGCAGTCTCCAAATTGAAAAGCCCCACTGTAGAAAGTTTAATAAGACCTGGCGAAAATTGAAGGACCCCCAATTTCAAAACCAGCGTGGGACATGACTGACTCCCTCAGAGACACTGTGTACCTATTACCTCTGAGCCATAGGACCTTGAGCAAAGCCACAACGGGTTTGGGAAAAAATACAAGAAATCAAGTCTATTTTTCTCACGAAACATGAGACATACAGAGCCTATAAAAATGACCCATTCATCATCCAAAAAAGCTTTCCAGTCTCGTAGGGGGGCCCAAAGAGAAATCAGGAAAGGATGGTTTTAAAAAAATCTGATGAAATCCAGAATTGCAGACAGACATGATTTAAAACGTTTCCAGCCCTAAAACTGTTTGCCCTCAAAATCTCCCCCACTCCCATACTGATGAATGGAGCAAGGTCTAATTGACAAGCCCAGATACTAAATCCGGGCAAAAAACCCTTCCATTCTGTCCTAAACCCATCCACCCACTATATGTTAGAAAAAGGCGATGCCCCAGGCCCCAATCAATCCCAAGCTTGATATTCCACCTATTTTAGCAGAGGTCAAGAAGGAAACAACCCGATGTCCAGGGGGAAAGGGCCCCGGGTGGGGACTCAATCCCAACCGGCTCAAAGAAGGGGGGGCCCACGTTGATGCTAAAATTGCAAATTATTTACATCCATTTGGGAAAGCGGTCCCACAGGAATTAAAGGATGCCATATTGTCCACCTGTACAAGCAAAAGGCGCCAGGCCTGGATAACCACGGGGGGATCTCCCCCCCGTCAATCGCTGGAAAATTTGGCCCAGAGTCCCCTCAATCGATTAATCATCACCGGGAACAGGACTTACCCCTGAGCCCCAATGTGGCTTCAGGCAGGTGGGGAACAGCAGATGTTTTTGCTGCTCCCCAACACAGGAGAAATGCCGAGCAGCACGAAACCTCTATATGGTTTTTTGTCGATCTAAAAAAAGGCCCCGACCTGTTAAAGGGGGGGTCTATGGAAGATCATGGAAAATTTGGATCCCCAAAGGGAAAATTAAAAAGACGTTAAACTTAGAGGGCATGATGGAAATTATTTTTTAAGGGGGCTTCGGAAGCCTTCCATGTCCCCCAAGGGGAAACAGGGCTGTGTATGGGGAAAATCTTCACTGATGTTTGCTGCCATTCCCCGGATGTCTTTTTGGGGGGGAAAAAATGGGGGAAAAAATTGATACAGGAAGCGGTAACCATTCAATCTTCGGAGGTTAAATCCTCCACCAAAGGGAAAAGAATCAACTATTTTCCCAAAACCTTTTTTTGCTGATGACTGTGCCCCCACCAATCTGAGGAAGAAATGCAGACTTACATGGACAAGTTCTCAATGGCCTGTGATAGGTTTGGCCTCACCATTCAAAAAACAGGGTCATGTTCCAGCCCGCCCAAGAACAGTAACATCCAGTCTCAACATTAAACACCAGCGCCCCCAGTCAACGGACAATTTTGTTTTTCTTGGGGCCCCTACCAGATCGGCAAACATAGATTCTGAGGTCCACAATAGGGTATCCAAAACCAGTGCCTTCGGGGAAAGGGTTACGGTCACTGTGTGGGAAGAAGGGGGTAAGCATAGTCACAAAATGAAAGTTTACCCGGCCATATGGGTAAACGCTGCAGCAGCGAGAAAGGACATGTATAGCAGAAAGGGAAAAAAATTAAACCATTTTACACAAGCTGCCCCAAAAATACTAAAAAAAACGGCAGGACAAAATTCCAGACAGGGTCCCTAAGAAAAGATCCCAAACGCAACACCCCCTTTCAGAAGGCCCAACTGAGATTCGGTCCGGTTCAATCCGATAAACGATCCCCAAAAAAGTTGATGGGGAAGCGAAGGGGGGAGCGTTTTGCTGGTGGACAGAAAAATTTAAAGACACTCTTAAAGTGTTCGAAATGCTTTTATATAACAATCGGCTGGGGAAACCTTGCGCAAGATCGCCAAATGTGGGCTGATCAACAAAAAAAGGAACCCGAAAACTGAGAATCATCGATTGTTGAGTCAAGAAAACAGGCAAAAAACAGAGCAACAACACGAAGTCTAACCTGATCATGTATGCCCCACCTGTGGTCGGGGGGTTCTGTTCTAATTGGACTCTACAGTCCCTCCGCACACACCAGAAGGGAAAATAACCCTGAGATTGTTTTTCATCGCTATGGGGACGGCTATTATGTCAGCTCTCCAGACAAAAAAGGAACCTGTGGGCCCTTAACAAGAACTTCAATAGGAATAAATCATCTGTCCACCAAAACAAAGTATACTGAAATAACTTCCGCTTGCAGTATCACAAAAGAAAAAATGAAAAAACAGCAAAAAACGAAAATCCTACAATAATCTCATGGGTAAAAAAACATTAACAAAAGGAAATACAAATGTGCATAGTCACAGAACGGCCCATTACCAAAAAGCCCCAATCCAAAAGTTAGACAAAACCAAAAACCCCATATGTCGACAGGACACTGAATTATTAAAAAACCATCCCCAAAAAAATAAACCTACATTGAAAAATAAATCCCAAATGGACCCACAGATTTGGATTATTTCTGAAAACGTGCATTTTCGGGACTTAATATCTTAATTACTAATAACCGCCCCCGGGACAGGTCACAACAGAATGAGACACTAAATTCAAGAGGGGCACTAACGCCCTGTCCCCCTGGGCTTGGCAAATGACAACAAAACATATCAACAGAACTGCCCCCAGTATGCAGACCTGAAAAAAAGATTGGCCCACCACCAGCCCCCAAGACAAACTGTAGGGGTGGTTGATAATCTGAGGCAGCGGCTGCCTTTATTTGAAACCAAACCCAATCTAGTGAGAAGGGAAAAAAAAATATCTAATTATGCCCCGGAAGAATAATTTAGGGGGAAATTGGACCCCCCAAGGGATCTTTTTAATGAAAAGGGGTTTCATCAAAAAACATCTCGATGTTCACATTTGCTATACTTTGGGATAACAAATATTGTAGAAGAAGCGTGGGATTCCTTTTTGGGTCTTTCATAAGCCAGGGGTACTGCTGATTAGCCGAGAGAAATAGCAAAACACAGGTATTGTTTCTGGGGCCCATGCCTAAAAAGAAAAAGTTTAGGTGAAAATTGTGGTTTTAAAAATTTTTTTAACCAAGGACTGCAACAATATATCGAAAGAGTAATTTCAGATTTGAAACCGAATATTGGCTTTAGATGTCTTTGCGGGAAAAAAATGTATCTTCCAAACCCCCTTTCGGGAAAAAAACTTCAGAAACCGAATTTTTATATTAGGCCCTTTCACCTCCTTTTAAAAAAAATGAAAAGGGGAAAACATGTGTTTTTTCATAAAAAATAAAGGCCAAAATGAGTTTATACAGTGCAATCTTGAGTATTGTTAGATCAAATTATAACTTTGATAGTAATGAAGAATATTTAATTGATGATAACGAATTCCATTGTTTATGGAATGTAGTATCGAAGGAAAATTCTAAGTCTAATGTTATAATTGTTTAAAGAAGGGGGTTGAAAAACTTTTGTTGACTTCCCGCACTAAAATTGAATATTAAAAAAATAGTCCCCTAATTAGATGAATGAAAAAGAATATGTTCACACATGGATTATTTCTTTTAACTGCTATTTTGGAAATATTATTAAAAGATAAAAACAAACCTGTGGTATAAATATTTTGATGATTTTTTTTTTTAAAAAATAATGCTACAAAAATTTTAAATTTTTTTCAAACGATATACCTGATCTAAAATTTTTTACATTAATGTATTAATAACCCAATTGCAACAATTTAATATAAAATATGTCATATTTTTAAGAAACAGTACTACGTTATAAAGATTTAAACTACTTCTTGAATGTTAAATTTGGGAATTGAAAATAAATGCACCCAGAAAATAATACAGAGAAAGGGGTTGGGGGCCTACATTTTCAGATATTGAGGCAAAGAACATCCTGACGGTTTAAGAATTCGAATAAATTTTGGGAACCAGAAAAAAAGTAAAACTTTTCAGCTTTACCCCCAAAAAAAATTTGAAAGTCAGGTGTTTTTTTAATGACTGATAAATGTCTGTTTGTTGTTAAAGATAAACGACATAGAAGACTGGTATTTGGAATACTTCAGCAGTTAAAATATCTTACAGAGAATAGATCTTGAAAAGAACCCCAAAATTTTTCAGCCTTACCAAGAGAATTTGGAAAGCCTAGGCGACGAACATGTGCAGTTCGCAACTTTTAAAACTAATGAGTGCTAATTAACAAAAAAAAGCATGAGGTTTTTGAACTGCAAAAAAACTTATAATGGAAAATTCATTATAGTTGTGTTTCTCAAATGAAAAAAGTTTTTGAATTTACTTGTTTTTCAAACTAACTCACAAAAACATTGCTTTTGACATTGCTTTTAAAAAATGAGCACGGAAATGATGGGCAAGATCGTCTCAATAACCACCAATGAACATTAAATGTAATTTACTAAAAAATGGTTTTTCTAGTGTTATTCTAAATTGCTCTAAAATCGAGAAAAGTTTTTATAAAGTTTATTTTTATCATACAAAACCAGGGGGCCCTTTGGGAACATTTGCTACAGGCCCCACGCTGGCTTAATCCGTCATGGGTGTGTAGTAAGTGTGAAGGTTTAGAATGATCAAATTTTTTCAGATCAGTTCGACATATAAAACAGTGCTATTAACTATGCTATTTAGTGCTGTGCTGGGAGGAGCCCGATCACAACCCCGGGATACCTAGTTCAATAACCGGGGAGTTTGGGAACAAATTTGTTCCAAGGTTTTTTCAAGGGGAAAATAGACCTTTCGTCAACAACCACGGTTTGGAATTTAACAAATTTGTCCCCCCTGGATTTTTAAAAGGTACAAAAAACCTGTCGTCAGAAAGTAATGGCAACTACTGAACGATAAGTGGTGCCTAGAAAATCACCACTCATTTACTGCGGTTGCTTTTAGCTAAGTCCTTAAACCCACATTTATTGGGTTTCAAAATGCGCATTGCACCCGGCAGACCCCTAGGTGCTCAGTCTCCCCAACAGATAAAAAAGTATGCATACTGATGGTTCCTTGGGGCCAGATTAAACACACCTTTACTGCCTTTAGGCATCCAGTTGACTTGAACAATGGGTAACCCAAACTGCCTAACGTTTGATCGATTCAACATCGTTTTAGTGCCCTTATCCAACAGGCAGTCGCAAGAGACCGAAAATACCCCCCCTTATCCATCTTCAACCCCAACAATCTATTCTGTTGAGGGTCTGTCAGTCCATTACCGAAACACCCCATGCCGGACGAAATCCAAAAACTATTTAAAATTTATAGACCAACCACTAAACAAACCTGTTTCGGGATTTTTGGAAGACATAAGAGCAGATAAACAACTCCCCGAAAAAACCCGAGACCCAAAGGGAGGGAGAAACTACATGTCATCATCAAAAAAGCTTGTCCGAGCAGAACTTTGCCCCCCCAAACAGTCCCCCAATTTTTCCTCTCTCATAGGCCAGATTCCTCCCTTTGCAGCTGTCTTTTAAACCATCAGTTACATCCTGAATCCATCTTCCCACGGTCGCCTTTTTTTCCTTGGGTATCCCCTCCTTCCATGATGGTCTTCCAGCCCTTCATGTCTTTTTATATGTCCAAAATATCTCAATTTTCTATTTCTTATTTGTAGCATAAGCCAGTTTTCTTCGTTTTTGGGGTTATTTTGGACAGATCTATTTGTTCTCTTTTTGCCCAAAGATATCGAAGGACTCTTCAAAAATTATATTAAAAAGCATTATATGTTTTCCATCTAGTCCATGCCACCCCCCTTGCCACGGAATATGCATGCTTTTAGTATTCTGATTTTTTGTTTTCTTATCAGTTTGTTCCTTGTTTAATTTTTTAAATTTTTTGTAAAGCCATGTTTGTTCTTTTAATTTCCTTCACCCCATTTCCATCTGTTATTAGCAGTAACAAAAACTACATGTAACATAAGAATATATGGGATATCCCCGATTTCTTTTTTGAAACTATTTACCCGTGTCGCTATTTGAGTCTAATTGACAAAAATTTTAAAACTGTCGATAGGATGAAATATGCATCAATACCGCTTTTGGGTTTGAGTATTGTTTAGGGAACGTTAATCATGTCTATTCTAATCGGGGGTTCAACCAAAATTTTGACTTTAAGAAACTTTTCGTAGAAATAAGCCAAAAAAAAGCCAAATTGAGAAATAAAAAAATAAGCCAAACCAAATTTTAAAAATTTTAAAAAAATTCATATTCACATCCCAAATCACATGCCCAGATCCTTTTATTATCCCCCCCCACTGGGTAGCTGAATCGGCAGCATAAATTTTTCCCAGTGTAAATTTTTACCATTTCTGGAGATGCAAAGTTTTTAGCATTTTTTTAAAAAGTATCGTTCTGTCCTGATTCTGAAAAGCATCAAAAGTTTAATCGCATTTGTTTCTCGCTTTTTTTTTCGAGGATCCCAGAAAAATTTTCTTCACCACAGCATTGTAAGGTGTCAGGCACGTTAGAGAAAAGGGCGAGTTTTTTAAAATGAAGGGAAACACACCAACCCAAAACTGCTCGATCGAGGAGTCCATCTTTTTAAATGGAGCCTTTTTCCATCCAAAAAAAGCATTTGTCTGTATTGTTCCTCAATTATGCTAATGTTTTCCAACGTGGTGAAAAAAGGAAATGGGAAAAATGGGCCTGAAATTTGATTTAAGATCACAGTGGGGCTAATTTTGCTAAACGTTGAAATGTATCTCTGGCCTGTGGACCTAATTGTAATTTGGCTGAGACCCTTTTTTAGCATAGACATTTTCTTTCCTGACAAATTGTATTTCCTGATGAGCCTCAGTCCCCTTGTTCTGCTGAAAGAACTTATTTGTTTATGAATTTGATACCAAAATCAACTTGATGAAGATCTCTTTTCTGTCTCCTTCCATCATACAGCCTGTTCTTGACTGGTCTGGTGTGAAATAGCTGTTGGTACAGTTCATGAGGACCCTTTTGTCTGTTGAAACAGGTTCAGTTTTTCAAATTTTAAAACTGGTATTGCAAACTAAAAAGAAAAGGTGGTTTTGAAATCTGACATTTTTTTAAAAGTCTTGCTTTGAATTTTGTGTCAATTTTTGATTGGTCAGTTCCGAAGCAAAAAAACCAACTTTTTCCCAGTTCATCATTTTAAACAAAACCCTTCCCCTTACAAACCGAGAAAGGCTTCAAAAAATGGGGCAGTTCGGGTTGGTAAAAATTTACTGCTGTTCATGCTTTAAAAAACTTTTTTTAAGCTTCTCGTCGTCATTTTAGGCAAAAACCAATTGGTATCTCTAGAGAAAAATATTTGATGGAAATTTTGGGATATGATATTGAATGCAAATGCTGGAATGGCAGATACATTTTGCACGCAGTTTGGAGATTTTTTTAGTTAGACCACACGAGTTTTGACCAATCATATTTGATGCACCATCCGAAGAAAAACCAACACAGTTTCCCGGGTTTTGACCACTTTTTTTATTTCTTCGTTTGTTGAAGATGTTTTCCCGTAGCCCTTGTACAGAATTAAACCATAAATCCAGTTGCATGTTTTTTTGTTCTTACAAAAAATCCCCCAAAATAAAAGGGTGCTTATGTACTGAAGTGTCCGGTTTCGTAAATAATAAGGGCTTTTTTTATTCTGGAGGTCGCAAAAAAGTTCAGTTTTCATAGCTGGCGAAATGACGTTTTTAATTAGGCAAGACATTTCTTTCTGTGCTTGTAGCTCCAGTGTCCCATGTCCATTTACCATAATCTCCGGGGGTAAACTGCACGTATCGCCAATGACAGAAATGCCTACAGCAATTTGCAGCTCTAGCCTTCACCTTTCGTTAGACTTTAGAGTTTTTGTCACATTGAGCGCCTGCCCTTTGCACTGGTATCCCGTTTATTTTTTCCCCGATTTCATGTGAGAGGGTTGCAATTTTGGAGAATGTTCCCGAAAAAGTTTACAGGGCATCACCAGCCCCATCGGCCCCTGTTTAATCCATAAAATGTTTTTTCCCCATTTGGAACAGTACTTATTACATCGTACGTAGCTTTCCACTTCTTTGTTGACATGGTTAGGGGGGGATAAAAAAACAAAATTTCAGGGAAATTAAATCAACATCTATCTTCTAGCATTTTTCACTAAACTTGTTTATTTGGTTCTTTGAATGTCTATATATCTATCTACTTGCTTTTTAACACCATGACCATTCTAGCCCATCCTAAAAAAGACTGCAGTGAAACCAAATTTTTATTTCCAGCGTCACATTGTTATTATGGTTCCCCCAAAAAATTGATATCTGAGAAATGCTCCGCCTATAAATTTCTCTTTGGGACTAACCTACAACCTTAGTCAAACTGTTAACTTCCCGATGTTCTGTTTGTCAAGTCGGCCCCTCCCCATAATGAACTCGTCCGCCCTGGGAAACATGTCTCTTTTAGCCCTTCGCTGGGTGGACATATCCTGAATAGTAACTGTATCCATAATAGCATTCAAAAAAAGTATTAGGTTACTATCATTCTGGCTGCCGGTACCACACACATTCATTGTTCTCTCCCTGTCCCAAATTGCAAGTTGTATTTAGGTCAAAAAAGTGTTGCCAACAGAAAATTTTACTTTTAAAACCCGACAATCGTTGAAAAAAAAAAATAAGCCGATTTAAAACAAGACAAAATTTTAAAAAACAACATGAAAAAAAGAATTTTTGCCAGTAAGCCAAACCCCAAAATTTTTCCCCACCCAACCCTTGAGAAAAAACCAGATTTTCAAATCTGGCAAAATAAGAAATTGAAAATGATTCTAATCCCCGGGGAAAAAAACTTTTAGCTATTTTAAAATTTGACTATTTGGGATAGGGAAATTTGTATCTCCCAAAAAATTAAGCGACACCGAATTTTCCCCAAAATTGTTATTTTAAAAGGTTTGGGAAACGATATAAACATCATATCCCTTATTTTGCCCAAAAAATGTTCAGTCTTACTATGCATTGTTAAAAGAAAATTATAGTAAGGAGGATATACACACAAAAGTTTGAATTTAAGATGTTCCAGACAACATTAAAACCAATTTTTAAAAGGGACAGATTGTGAGAATTTATTACTTTTTGTAATTTAGTTTGTATGGAGCTGACGGGGAGAACAATAAGAAAAAAATCTAGACTTTAAAATGTCATACAAAATGCTGAAGAAAAAATATCAGAATATTTTTTGGGAAAAAAAATCAGCAACCAAGAACGGGTTTAAAAAATACAAACAGGAGGACATGTTTACAAAACAAACACTGGAGATGGACAGAACAATTCAAAATCAGAAAACTACCCGTTCAGTGGGCTTGGAAGCAAGAGAAAGAGGGGACTAAAGACAACATGTCTGTGAAACAGTAGAATACAAGATTTTTAAAATCGCAAAAAAACCCACATTCTTCAGTATTCAATCCATAAATTTTTTTAAATTTTCCAGATGAAAAGGGCTTATACATTTGTGGATACTTCTTCAGACTGGCTTAAAATGTGGAAAATTGCGATTATGACGGAATATATCTGAAATAGAAACCTGGCTTTTCTCTCCATGCTAGTTATTGTGGCATATATAATTGGGCCCAACTTGTAAAAAAGATGGGAACAATTAAGTTTGAAAAAAATTCTATTTGTTACAAATTTTTGAACAATCAATCAAATTTAACTGATCCAGTCCCCTACAATTATTCTGTCAGTTATTTCAAATTAAGATTATATTCTTTTTTTATAGTCGAGAAAAAGGAATATAAAAGACATGAAGGGATGGAGAAACCATCATAAGGAGGCATACCAGCAAAAGAAAAAGAGGAAGGCCACGGAGAAGAGGATTCAGGATGTAACTGGTGGTTTGAACAAAACAGCTGCAGGACAGGACATCTGGCCTATGAGAAAAGAAATTCTGGAGTACTGTTGGGGTGGGAAAGTTCTGCTAGAAAGCTATTTGATGATGATGATGAGAAAAGCAAAAACATTAAGAACACAGACCTTTCCTCCTCCTCGTCGTTCGTTCTAGGCCTGTTTTAATATTCTCGTGATATATAAACCGCCAATACGCCAGAACGTAAGTAGTGCCCAAACCTTCAGCACCTATTTGAGCTCGTTTCTTTTCCTTCGGTGGGGGGTTCGATTTAGCCAGCTATTGTGTGCGGGGTTTGCTTCTTCCGCAGCCTTTATGTCTCCCCCCCAACCCACAAGGCGTGGGCGCTATTTTTTTTGGGCATCGACCCAGACGGGCCGCCTTCCGGGGTTATGAGCGCCATCTTCCCGCAAACCGGTCGTTTTTGAACACCTTTGGGTTTTCCGCCCGTTCAGGTTTTTTTTACGGTTTTCCGTTAGCCTTTTATTATCCCCAATCAATCTACAAAGGGAGCAGATTCTTTGGGGCGGAAACGCGCACTGGTTTGCCCCTGCTGGGCTTTCCGTTGCTCTGTACATTTGGGTGGGACCCCACCGCTACGTGCTGCCGCGACGCTTATGATTTTGCCCCTGCTGGGCTTACCCGTTGTTCTACTGGGGAAAAAACCCTCTGCCGTCCGCCCACCATGGGGGAGGGCCCCCTATGTTTTTCCAGCGTGGGGCGGGCCCCACCCCAACCCCTCAAAATCTTTTCGTGCTCACATTTTTTACCCCGTGCCGCCGCCCTTTCACCGTGTGGGGCTCGCTTTTCCCCCCCACCCGCCGTTTCCGTCAATTCCTGGGGTGTCCGAGATCCGAGTTTGTCCCATGTTTCCCCTGCAGCTCAAACCCTCACCCGGCATTCTCATTGGCTCTAGAACGCCCAAACAGGGAGAAGCGTGGGCCCCAATTTTTCCCGCCGGGGCCCTCTTCGATGATTTTGATTCGATCATTTGATCATGGGGACCGCACCCCCTCATCCCCGGGATTTCAAAGGGTCGAAACAGCACAAGAGAGAGGGACGAGGTTGATTTCCCCCAAAATTCCCCATGTGTCGTTCAATTTTTCCTTCAACCAGGAGGGGCATTAATAGTCACCTGGGATTGCTCGTCATGTTTCGGGGGATCCCCTCGGCATGACTACCATGCATCTCTACTTGTACCAGGTTCTCCCCGATCCCTGCCCCCCCCCCTAGGCAGACCGGAACCAGTTATGTTTCAGGGGTTTCCTCAGGGCTGTGGGCAGGGGGCTTGGCGCCCTCGCCAACCCTGGCTCATGTTACCACCATGACCTCAGACCTTGGGGAAAATCGTGTCATCCATTGAACCTCGACTGATTTAAGGCCATTCGGGTTTCACTGTGAGACAGGGGAACTTAGACATGCATGGTATTCCATTATTCCATGCACCATTATTTAGGCAGCTGGGCCTGCTTTCCCTGATTCAGCAGCACGGGACACTACCCCAATATTCAGGGGCAGTAAAAAAAAACAGCAGTGACCATAATACTGAAGGAAAAGTAAGAATAAAAATGAAGAAGATAAAGAGGGAAGAAAC
>JADZMA010002617.1:0-11531 GCA_020796225.1 Arion vulgaris
CTTGTTCAGATTTAACCATTTTTGTAACAGATGTTCAGCTGTTAACATATTCAATAACTTTGCCTAGAATGGTATGTCAACCTATACTTTTTCTCTGGTTCTCATATGTTGAATACTTTTGCAATATTATTCAACTGCAATTTTATTGAGCCTTAATTGTACATATTAAAAAATACTTCCATTTATTTATTTTAACAATTAAACAAGACATGATGGCACACAGGAAACAAACTAAAACAATCTTCAAATACAAGCTTTCAAGTATCAGCTCCCTCAATCTTTAGATATGTACCAGAGACACAGTACTACATAGGTATAATGAGATATGAAATTTCCAAACCTTGTAGTTAAATTTTTTTTTAGCTTCACTTACTTAGCTTAAGAAGAATTTCTTAATGGATATGAGGACTTTCACAGTTCAAAATAATGATGTTCATAGAACATTAATGACATTTAATTATTTACCTTTCTTTAGAATCAGCGGATAACTTCTCTGCAAACGATAAAAACGGAATAACCAGACACCGTAAAAACTAAAGCAACACTAAACCTAGCTTGGGCAATATTCATACAAAATTCCAAGTGACTCCAGGTGAGCGAGATATAATCAATGTTGTTAAAAATAGATCTGAGCATGCAAGAAATGTAACGGAAACCCTAGTGTTCTTATCATTAGAGCATTCTTATTTGTAAAAGTGTAGCATTGTAATATTTCACGATAGGCTAAGCATGCAATAAAATCAATATAACAGTCAACTTGCCATTGTACAGCTTGGGTTCTAGAAAGTTAGTTCACTATAATAACATCAAAGTATCCTTTTCCAGTTTGCGGGAACGGTTATCACTCGCGGGACTCCCCCTAGTTTTAAAACTGGTTTCCTAAAACGAGTACTCTAGTCTATTTAAAACCCCAGAACCCAGTCTCGGGTTTTTTAGAAAGGTAAAAGAAAATGTGAAAATTCGTGTTAATTTTAATTTCATTTATATTTCATGGCGATAATCGGGTTTGAGAGCAGATCTCTAATACAACTGCAGTTCACAGAACTGGATACTCTTGAACAGACAAAGCCGGCTTTGTTTTCCCGATATGCTGCAGACGACTGGAACGAAGTTTTGTGTACTGGAAATTTTTCATCATCGTGTCGTGTGATGAACACATTTCCCCGAAGCAATCTATCTATCAAGCGTCGCCTGCCGGCGTAGTGATCATGTCTCACCGCTTTTCTCTCTCCCACTCTCTCTCTCGCTGTCAGTTAATCAGTTGACATCGATCTTTTGTCGAACACGATGTCAGACCAAACATCCTCCGATCTCCCTTCCTGATTTTACCGTAGACTTGTCAAGAAACATCAAATTTGGGTGGTTTCGGCCATGTAACAATTACCCAAAAGACAGTGCACCTCAAGAACAATGTGTCCGATACAATGGGTACAAACAAAGGTCCGGCAGCAAAGATGGATCTCGAGATAACAGAGCGCGAAAGAGACTATCTGAACACATCAAGGGCCCGTTTAAAATCTCTTCTTGACCTGACGCTGTAAACAAACAGATTCGAGAAAGAAAAAAACCAAATGTTTAAACCATCTCTTCGCATTATATGCCCAAGAACCTTGATTGCCTGATTCTTATCGTTTTTGATAAGGTTTCTTTGTGTCAAGCCTGATTTAAAACCTCATAATTTTTCTTCTCTGTCCTGAAATTAGCATTCTTCTGTAAACCACATCTTTGTGGTTTCAGCGATCTTATTGATTGCTTGTTCTTTCCCATGTTTCATTATAATAAGTATTGGTTCAATATATCACCGGAATCCCCTTTTTCCACAGTGTCATTGGTAGTGAGTTCATCATAGTGTGTTTTCATAAATTGCTTTCACTTAAATTATTTTATTCCTTTGTATTTGTACATCATCCATCTGATTTGGGAATGTTTCCAGATACTAATCAATGGACTTATTTTGGTGTTGTGTTGTTTATTTTGATATTGTAATATGTTTACAACTTTTTCCTATCTGCTCGTTCGAACGCTTTTCCTATTAATGTTTGACTAAAGCGCACTAGAACGGAACGTCAATGCTATCAATCTTTATCTGTCTCTCCGTTCTATGGAAGATGAATAAGATTTTAACTTTCTTAAACCAGGCGTATCTTGTTTGAGTTCTAACAGGTAAAGCTACTGGTCGTAAAACTAATTTCAATACACACAGGTAGATCAGTTATTGAGGACTATTATCATGCCTCCGATATCTCCATGGTGCTGGTCCCCGCCTCACAAATCCAGCAGCTTCTGGCGGTTAAACAGCAGTCTCATTTGATTGTCAATATTTTTGCATATTTAATATGTCGTTCTTTGCGGCTATACCAATATCGAAAGCTCGGAAAGAGTCTTCAAGCGTAAATGTAAATCCGGTCCATTGCGTCTTACTCTGATAAGGTATGCCTGTAGCTAATCTGCCAGTTCGTTGCACTCCGCAGCCCAGAAAAATAAAGGGAAATTTTTATTATCCCTGTCAATACCCGTACCTCACTCAGTTCCGTCTCACAATTCCTGTTTCGACTTTAGAAGCATACTCATGGTGTCACTGAGTAAGATAAAACATGAGAGATGCTATGAGGTGTGACACACGTCATTGCTCTGTAAAGTCCGCACCTCCACTGTCAAACTACTAGATACCAGGCAGCAGTGGCGGTCGTCATAAAGGGGCCCGTGGGTCGGGCCCCAAAAATAATGTATAACGTGTATTTATTTTTATAAATTAAATATAGCAACCAAAAACCATGATTTATCCGGAAAAATAGTCACAACCAAAAATGATCACGAGCCGCCCTGCCAGGTAATATACAGTATATTCAGATTAGGTTTCAATGATCTTTTTTTTGGGTTTTATTGATTGATGGACTATCATTATGATCATTGCACTTTTGGGGAACAACATCTATTCTCGACTCTCTTAAAAGAAGATCTCATAGCAGTGTACTAACTCTCAATCCGATGTCGTGTAATTTTTTGAAGATGGTTCAAGTTTTTAATTAAAATTTTATTTTAACCTTTAAAAACATTTTGCTTTGGCAGTTTTGAAGTCTATCTTATCGATTGTCGACTGTCAATGGTTCTCTTATGTCACAGCTTAAACATTGTCCTGGACAAACATGTTTCTTCAATGGTTCTCTTATGTACCCAGCTTAAACATTGTCCTGGACAAACATGTATTCTGTAAATGGTTCTCTTATGTGCACAGCTTAAACATTGTCCTGGACAAACATGTATTATGTAATTAAGAGTTTCAGGCATGTTTACATCAGACATCTATAATTAGTGTGCTGGAGATGGTAAAGGGGGACATAACCAATTACTCAAGTAACTGTTGGATGAAGACATTGCAAAAACAAACACATATCTGAGATTTCGAATTTGAGATCAGAAGCTGTACAAGAAGGTTAAGCATGAAGGACAGAATGAGAACTAGGTTTTAACAACGATCCCCTTATATTCTGTTAAACATGCACCCTTGAACATCTGCTGGATCAGCTGATCATATATTGGTCTGCCCAGGTGATATGATGCTAGTTGTTTTTGTTTTTCTTCCATCGTTCTAGTATAGTACTTTAAAACTACTTTTTATTATTAAATCATTTGAGTGTATAATATTTGTGATATGTTTAGTAAAACTGTAATATCTGTAACTATAAAATCTAACATACCGACCTCGTTTTCCATTTTTATCTTGGTTAACTCTGCTGGCGTTTCTGATTTTACTGGGAATGTTGGGGACTCCTAGTAATTGATAGTACTCGCCTGCTAACGGAGACGCCTCAAGCTCGGGTTCGAACCTGCTGTCCGGCATTTGTTCGAGTCCCTGGTCTTTAAGGGATAACGTAGTACCTCTGAAGTCAGAAAATCTGCCTGTATGGCGGGGAATACTAATTACAGTATTGAGCACACGGCTGCCAGTGAAAGTAATTTCAATGTGCACGCTGCTGCCATTGTGAAATTGAAAAACGGTTTTCACCAAAATCAGTTTCAGAGATGAAACTTCGTCTGAGTTGAAAGCGGACAAAAGAAAAAACGAAAAAAACTAAATAAACTAGGAATGTAATTTTCTTTTATATAATATGTATTATTTTCCATGACATCGACCAGTAGCCTTTTTTTATTTCGATTTTTAACTGTCAATGAATCTTTAGCATGTGCATGCAAAACATAATGTGTTTTTAAATGAACAAGACTTTACAGGAACAATTAGAAAAGTATGAAAAGGCTAACACTAGTTCTCGAACTGACTAGTCTGAAGATAAAGAAAAAAAAGAAGAAAGAGATGTGTTCAGATACTTTTCAGTCTTTAATCTAAAAAGAGGTGAATAATGAGAGACGATGATGAGTAGAATGAGACATGATCAAAACCTTAACACCAGACATCAGATTGTTTAAAAAATATTATTTAAGGGCTTTATAATTGAAAACGGTTTTTTTTCATTGAAAACTTTTAATTATAATTTAAAACGTTTTTTTTGAAATCTTTTGATTCACACAAACAAAAGTTAGGTATAAATGTTATTGACAATTTTGGTTTAATTCATTTTGTTAAATTTCATCAGGGATGTCTCGATTTGATTAACTATTTCTTTAGAATCCTCTAATTTGGTCTGAATTAAGTCCATCTTACCTCAAAATGGGCATTGGTGATGGTGAGTTAAACGTTTGTCGTATAATGTTTAAATTAGAACAGATTTAGGGGTCTTCACGTTCACGGTTGGGTTAATGCCTTTGTAGACATTCTAATTTCCTGTCTCTTGACCGGATGGTAACAAAAGTTATATAAGTTTCGAAACTTGCTGCCCATTTTCAAACAATTTTCTTCTTGTCGAGCTTTTTTCCTTTATCCGTTTCATCACACATTTGTGTTCACTGTCCGGATTAGGAATTATTAACTATTCTTTAGAATCCTCTAATTTGTCTGAATTAAGTCCATCTTTTCTCAAAATGGCATTGGTGATGGTGAGTTAAAAGTTTGTCGTATAATGTTTAAATTAGAACAGATTTAGGCGTTCGTTCACGGTTGGATGTAATGCTTTATGAGACATTCAAATTTCCCGTCTCTGACCGGATGGTACAACAAACGTTATATAAGTTTCCGAAACTGTGCTCTTTTCAAACAATTACTTCGTTGTCATGAGCTTTTCCCTTTTTTTCCGATTGCATCCACACATTTGTTTCACTGTCGGGGTTAGAATTCATTAACTTATTTTTTTAGAATCTCTAATTTGGTCTGATTAAGTCCATCTTACCTCAAAAAGGGCATTGGTGATGGTGAGTTAAACGTTTTTCGTATAATGTTTAAATTAGAACAGATTTGGGGATCTTCACGTTCACGGTTGGATGTAATGCTTTAGTGAACATTCGTAATTTCCCGTCTCTGGATGGGGCAACAAACGTTATATAAGTTTCCAAACTGTGCCCATTTCAAACAATTTACTTTTTCTGAGCTTTTTCCCTTTTTATCCGGTTGCATCACATTTGTTTCACTGTCCGGGGTTAGGAATTATTAACTTATTTTTTTAGAATCCTCTAATTTGTTTTGAATTAAGTCCATCTTACCTCAAATGGCATTGGTGGTGGTGAGTTAAACGTTTGTCGTATAATGTTTTTAAAATTTGAACAGATTTGGGCATCTTCACGTTACTTGGATGAAAAGCTTAGTAGACATTCGTATTTCCCGTCTCTTGACCGGATGGTACAACAAACGTTATTAAGTTTCGAAACTGTCTGCCATTTCAAAAATTACTTCGTTGTCATGAGCTTTTTCTTTTATCCTTATCACATTTTGTGTTCACTGTCCCGGGGTTGAATTCATTATCGGGGGCCAAAGGAGGTTTGTACACTACCCGGGGGATTCTTGCTGAACAGTGTTTTATCAATTCTGTTTTTGCTGGCAGCAAAACTTTGGTTTTTGCCCAACGTGTTCGTGCGCGTTGGACGACAGTAAAACCCTGTGAATCGGGTTCAAATCCGCACTAGGGTGAAAAGCCGAGTTCTCTAGATTTACGATGTTCGGGCACCGAAGCTGAAGGTTACGATTCATGGCACCAGGTCGAAAAACCCCAAAGCTCAATTGCTTCTGGATCCGGAAAACAACATTAGTCCTTATTTCAAACGATTGTTGCGACTGTCTACCCCGTATTTGTTGATTGCATTTTATAATACTTTTCCATGGGTTAATTTGTGAAGATTGTTATTGTTTTAGAGGAGTGTTGCTTGGATTCTGAAGTTGATTTATCTTGCCGAACGATTCGAGACTGACCTAAACCAAACTATTATACCGTATTGTAAATAATGGCAACCAGTGTATAATTTTTGTCGATGTTTTTATCAGCATCATCTCTTATTATCTAGTCTTTAACAGTTTAATAGGCGCTGGACTACGGGTGACTAGTCCTCTGTAAGTGCGGGTTCAACTCCGGGACTGGGGAAGCTCGGGTTTCCCCCGATTTTCGGTGTTCGTGGCACCGAGCCGAAGGTTACGATGTCCATGACACCGAGCCGAGAGCTTTCAGCTCAAGTGCTTCTGGATCGGAAAAAAAAGAAAAAAACAGTTTAAATAGCAAATAGCAGATAATCTTGGCGATAACTGTGTTTCTTTGTTAATTTTTGTCTCGTGGGTGGCTTTTGGAAAAATTGGTACTTGCGGGGTTCAGGTGGCTGTTTTTTTGGGTTAATGAATGATCTACATATTGCAACTTGACAAAATTTCTACTCTTTTTGTGACTGCACAAGATTTTTTTTAATAAGGGAACTATCTTTTTAAAAAGGATCAAATAAACCAAACAAATAATTTTGTGTTCTTTTTCTTCTTAAAAGGGAAGATTCGTCGTATATTGGAGCCCTCTTCACCCATAACCCCTCATTTTTCCCTGGGGCGGTTTTTCCCCGGGGAGAGTGGTATATTTCAGGATATTATTCATGTGGTTGATTGATTTCCCTAGTCTTATAAAAAGAGGGAAAAAACTGGGCCCTGTTTTAAGTCACCCAAAATAAACCCCTCTTTAAAAATATAAAATTTGCTGTGCTGCTTCGGAAAACATTCTTTTTTTTTAAAACCAAAAATGCAACCAAATTCCCCATTTAAAAATAAAATACTTTCCCCTGCAATCCCCTAAATTTTCCTGAATCCAGAACACCTTATTCCCCGAATTTTGACAATGGTTCTATCAACGTCGTTTAATCAAATAAGTCGCATTGCCCCAAACGCAACGATCATTAATCTAAAAACTTGTCTAATTTGGCAAGCGATCGATTTCCCCACATTTCTAATTTGCAACGATCGATTAATCATATGCCCTTCAAACCCCGACCTTTGGGAAGCCCAATGTATTTTTATGTGTTTTTTTAAAAAATTTTCTGATTTTTATATAAAAAATTTTTTCCCCCGGAGGTTTTTGGGTTTTCCCTCTATCTTCGATTAGTTAAAAACGACCCCCATAACGGATTATTTTCTTAAACATTAAGGTAAAAAATGCTTTGTCTCCTTTTTCTATTATTAAAGTGCTCTTTTCCCCACATGGCTGTAATCCCCAATATGGTCACTTTTTTGGGTCATCATTTTAATCACAGTAATTTGTAATTTGGAAATTTTTTTAAAAGGGGGCCCAAAGGTCAGAGGTCCAAATTTTCCGTCGAAATTTTTTTAAAACGCCCCGATAAAACTAGTGCGCGATATATAAGTCAAGCTTTAAAGAAAGCTGAATTTGCGACCGTATATAATTTTTTTTTAATTAATGTTTATATATTATGATATAATATTTATATTTTTTTTAATATTCAATTTTTAAAGCTAATCAGTGTAAAGTTAAAAATAATTTAAAAAAAAATTTTTTAAATAATAATACTTTAAATTTTTTGGTTTTGATTTCTTACTGGCCCTAATAAACCCGGGTTATCTAATTAGGGGGAAAAATATTTGTTTTTGTTTCAGAATGTTGTATATTTTTATTATCAACTTTCAAATAATCAGTATCTGTTAAATAATAATTATAAACAAAAAATTCGAAAAATAAGTCCTTTAAATTTAATAAGTCAGACAGGGTGCGGGGTGAAACCTCATCAAACATTTTTTCCAGTCATCATTTTTAACCAAAATATTTGAGATACCAATTTATAAAAAAAGGGAAAAATGGTAACAGTGGGAAAATATCTGTTATCATTCTTTTGGGAAGAATAAAGTTGGGGAAACATGAAGGCTGATCTCCGTTGGCTGATAGAAGATAATGAAAGAATTTGTTTTTGGGGATGGGGGTCGGTTCAGCTGGTGAAGCCCGGCTGGAGTTTCTTGGCTAATTGCTTAGGGTTTTGCAGGCGGGGTGGGGCATACGGAAAACTACTTCTGAAGAGGATGGGGTTGGGGCCTTGCTGCCTAGGGCTCATGGGACTTCAACGGGGGCCGTTTTGATCTGTGTCGTCGATGGAACCCAAATGCAGGTTCCTAGAATGGATGTCTTATAGAAGTTTAAACCCCCAAGGGGGCCGTGGATATACTATCCTGGGCATTGTTTGGTGGGAGGACGGCTTATAAAAGCATGTTTTGGGGGGGGAGTTGAAGAGGGATGGGGGATGTTCTTCTCTCTTCGTGGCTGTCTGCTGGATAAAGACACTAAATCATTTGAATCGATAAAATGTTTTGACAATTTGGATTACCCTGTACAAGTCGAACTGGATCCAAAGCAAGTAGAGGGTTTTTATGGCACCAGGAAATCTTCATATCTTGATATCTGTTGGGAGACTAAACATTATGGGTTTCCCCGGGGGGGCGTATTAAACCAAAACCAAGGGGAAATTCCGGTTTAATTGTCCCACTAAAACCCTAGCCCAAAACGTGCATGCCAGTGAAAGGTTTTCCCATGTTCCCGCTGAGTAGATATACAAGTCTCGAATTGAATCTCTTAAGTTTCTCGAACCAGAAATTTTTTTATTTTAAAAATTTCGTTATTTTTCCCCAAAAACTGATTTCAATTCATCGGTAGGTATATAATTTCCCTTTTTTAAACAAGCATCTCTGTACTGTTTGATTGATTAAGGCCCATCGTCATAATCTTTGAACTTCAGTTTTAAAAAACCATATATGCTCGTTTCTTTCTTACTACAGCAACATTAAACTTTTAAACTCCTACCGAATATTTCCCCGATTAATGTTTTAAGAGGGGGGTTTTTTCAAATAATTCTTATTTTTTTTTAAACTTTTTGTTCCCGGGCGCTTTTTTAAATTCTCATTCATTGTAAATGATTTTAAACCCTTAGCAAACATTGTCCTTGACAAACATATATTTTTATTAATTGAGATTTTTCAATCGAACATCAGTTTGTCTTTTTGTTTTTGGGCCAAATTTTTTTCCGGAAAAATCTGATTTTTGTTGGTATATTTTTTTATAAAATAATAAATACCTATACATTATTTTGGTGGGGCCCCCCCTGGTCCCTCAGCCGCCACTAAACACATCTAAAATTATTGTGGGACGGTTTACAGTGGACATAACGCTTTCAAAAATTTACGGCCCCACCCCCTTTGGTTAGGGTTACATCTTTTTGTGTTAATTGTGACTGTAAATGGGGCGGGGGGGGGGGAAATTTATTAACAACAACTTTTTTGGCATCCCCCGGCATCTTCTCTCTATTAATCTTATTTTTTATTTAACCTTTTCTGCCATAATCTCTTTTCTTTTTGAACAAGCGCCCCAAACCTTTTTTTCAACAGAGCTTTAAAATTTTTTGATCTATCTACCTTGATTTTTTAAATGGGTAATGAGTTTCCGTTTGGGTAGGAAAAATGTTTTTATAATCGGGCTTTTTTTTATTTTAATTTGATTTATAATTTATCTGTCTGCTGTGAAAAGTGCAACATTGATTTATCGTCTTCTGCTGTGAAAGAGTAACATTTTATTGTAACGTCTGTCTGCTTTGAAAAATCCATTTTTTCATTTAAAACATGTCATTAAATGGTTCAACCAACGGATTACACAATTTCAATGGGGGGTCTGTATTGTTTTTTTTTTAAAAAACAAACTACTTTTTTATTTTAATGGTACGTATCTTTGTAAGAATAAAAAGACACAGATAATCCTTTTTTTACTTTTCAAATTTAAAATCTATTGCTGAATCTATCAGTGGCGGTGTAAATCTATTTAATCTATCGGGGGTTTGTGATCTTCGTTTTGAAATATCGTGAACTTCTTCCTATCAATTTGTTTTAGATTTAGTCAAGTTGTCAATTCATGAACCAATTATAATGTTTTAGTAACCCCCTTCCTTCTGTTAATGCAAATGAATATGGAAGAGGGGCAGGAAAAATTTGAAACAAAACGAAAGGTTGAAAAATTCAAATCTGCAAAAGACATATGTTTAAATCTACTGGATAGGAAATTTCTGGGTGTTGGTGGTCAGAATAAATATCTAATGATTAGTACATTGCTCTAAAATATATTGTCTTTGGTTGAACATTTCTATGTAAATCTTGTTTTTTTCTATGAACATCATCAAAAAAACCGAACCCCCTGACGGACTCACATTTGGTATCAATAAAAACAGCATGTAAATTAAAACAGAATTTCTTCGACTGCCGGAAAATCATGCTAAATTTCCCAAATTTTAAAAAATGCTACAATTTTTTTAAATTTAAACTTGGGGCTATAATGGATTCCCCTTTTTAACTTTTTTCCTGTTATTACTTTTATTAATATACTATTTATTTTTTTTTTACTAATTTTATTATTGATTTTATTTTTTTATTATTATTACAATCCACATCACAGCGTCCCCAAACAGTCAGATGCCTTTTAAAGGTTGGGCGCACTTTAAATAACTCAGAATACGTTTGGGTTAAAATAATTGTCATACCTGTGTTTGGGGGTGACCAATTGAGTAATTAAAAACAAGTACAGTGCAGTATAGTACAGTAAAAAAAGACAGTACAGTACGTAAAAAACGATACAGTACAGTAAGAAGCAAAGCAAGTAAGTCAGTAAAACAGAAATCGTGTAAAAAAACAAAAAATCGTAGCCTACGTAAAACGAAGTACAGTAGCCTACAGTAAGCAAATAATTTAAACCCCAGTAAAGAAATACATGTACGTAAAAACAAGTACAGTGCCTACAGTAAAAACAAGCGTACAGTAAAAAAGTAAAAACAAAGTAAATCCCGTAAAAAACAGTACACAGTAAAACAGAAGGGGCAAATGTTAACATCTCTTTTTCCTATAAAATACTTGACGAAAAAGTCCACAGGAAATAGATCTATTTTAATTCGGACATGTTTATTTTCCCTTATTTTCAGATGTGAAAATCTTTATTTTAAACTTCGTTTTCCCCTTTAACCCTATTTTTATTCTTAAAACTTATTAATTCCCTCAAAAATAAAATGGGAAAACCGGTTGGAACAGACCCTTTACAATGTTATAATTTCTTTTTTTAATTTAAACATGTGATTCACACAAAAAAAAGATCGATGTAAATTTTTTGACATTTTTTTAAATTTAATTCATTTTTATTACA
>JADZMA010002618.1:0-11531 GCA_020796225.1 Arion vulgaris
TTTTTACATATCGTTATCTAGCGTAACAGAACATGTCCAAAATTAAGTTATAAATGATTTCTGTTAGTTTTGAGAGACTACGTAGAATAGAATAGTTTTACGTTCATTTGTTTGCTTTTGACGAGGTAGTACTAGTTTTCACTCATTTTGTCAAAGTTTAGTGTACAGTATATTCACTCATTTTGTCAAAGTTTAGTGTACAGTATATTCACTCATTTTGTCAAAGTTTAGTGTACAGTATATTCACTCATTTTGTCAAAGTTTAGTGTACAGTATATTCACTCATTTTGTCAAAGTTTAGTGTACAGTATATTCATCGCTTTGTCTGATTAGTATTTTCTTTAGTAGTTATCGTGTCAGTACTAGTTCTTCTGGAGAAATTACTTGCAGGCCCTATGTAACGTATAACGGTACGAGAGAAATTATTATCATTTTTTACTAGTTCTTCAAGTACTTGTTCATTAGTTTTCTTCTCTTTGTATGACATTTGCTCTATTCTTATGTCTTTATATCTACATTTGTCATAGATACGACATACATAGATAAACAGACATAGCTAGAAGGTTATGTTCATAAACACATGAACTAACACACAATGCGAAGGTCCAATTGTTTTTTTTGTTTTTTTTTGCATTTGGTCACGACTTCCTTATCTCAGATCAGAGTTTAGATTAGAAGGATATTTTACTGTTTTCTAGTGAAGTTTATTATAGTCAATTTAATGTAATTTATTACTGACAAAATATGATGGCATTATACGAAATAATTTTTTTTAAATTTCTGACTTGAAATTTTGAGTTTCCTTATATATGATATATGAGACATAACCAGTCTTCGTTTTTATTGATAAAAATAGAAATTGTGTCTCTATAAAATTAGTTGAGTATAAAGTGTTGCTTTCCTGACACGTTATATATCAGAGATATAATGTTTTGAGTCTGGCTTTACTGGTTCTTAGACTAGTGTTTATAGTCAGCTTCCAGTTGGATCTGTTACTGTAAATTCTCTCAGCTCTTTTCATAGATACAACTTACGAAAAATAATTAAATAAAAGTCCATCGTTTAAAGTAAAACCAGAAGTGAGTACAAGGGTGTCAGCTATCAACCATTCTTTCTTGACCGTTGTAAACTGGGTACTGAGACAGACAGCTAAGGATATTCACAGAGGAATACGATGGGCACTGTTTTTAACATTGAATGATTTATTGTCCCATTGATATTCCATTCAACAGCATATTCAAGAAAAAAACAGACAGATTGTACACATATAGTCAGCAGGTTGGGTTGAACATGTACCACAAAAAGACAAAAGTTATGATGCTATATTTAAGCTATATGTGCCAGAAAAAGGGAGAACCATGAGCTGACAGGAGCAAATATGCCCCATACCTGTGCGTGCGTAGAGCCGCGGTAGCGTAGTTGTTAGTGAACTCGCTTCTCAAGGCTGGTGGTCTGGTTCAACTCCCGCAGTGGAATTTTTCCCGACCGTGACGGCTCTCAGGTCGACCTAGCCTCAACTGGTACCAGACATTTATGGGAAAATAGAGGCGGCCGGCGTGATGCTGACCACATCACCCATCGTGTGCCGACGGTCAATTAAAATACAGGCCTAACATGTTGCCCTCTTTTTTAACATGTGCTTGCAAAAATATCAACAAAGCACTTGATCTTGCCAATCTGAGCAGTATTTGACATGTTTTTAGTACAACACAAATACTAAATGAAGAACATGTATGAGCTGCTTACTTTCCGTATTTTGTATATAGATAGATATGAATGTCGAAGAACAACAGAAAAAGAGAACTCTAGAGCAGCGGTTCCTAAACTTTAAAGTACAGCGGACCCCTTTTTAAATACATTTTGCTGCAGCAGATCCCAAAAGTTTCTATATATATGAAAATGATAGGAATGCATTATCTGGGTTAAAATAGTAAATAACGTCTGCAATTTAACATTTTAATCAACAGGAAGAGGTTTTCTTTCGATCCAGATCTTGGTCAACATTTTTTTCCAGCGTATTCTCAGACTGAAATGGTAAGGTAGAATTGCAAACACAGACATGTGGATAAGAACAGGACCACATGATGACTCGTGTTAAGTGGATAAAATGGCGATGTGTCAAGGCAACTCTGCGGAAAACACAGTCGAGTGTCATGAGATAAACACTAGAGTGGAACACAGGAAAACGAAAAGGGGACGTCCCAAAAGGACTGGAGACGGAGACTTTTGAGGAACTATAGAAGATATATCATGAGCATTGTAACATCACGCCAAAGAAAATAACTTACAGTACCGCTGATAGCAAGCCCTGGTGACATTGCGATGAACTGTGATGTTTTACATTTAACAAAAATTGTATTGGGGCCCAGCCCGGAAGTGCTACGATGAGTGGACCAAGTTGAACGTGTTGAACGTGTAAACTCCGAGACTCTTTCTATCGAATTAGAGCTGCTCGAGGTTGTTTAAGTGTTGTTTATTGTGCCCTTTTGGCGTTTTATGACGGTTCCCAACCTTGGCCGCAATCAAGTGGGCACTACATTTTGATCGTAACCAAAAGGCCGAGAAGCGATGTTTAACGCCAGCAGGCACAACACCTGATGATGATGCTGACATCTCACACCAACCTGTATCATAAACGCATCCTCATTCATACGACTAGCTATTGTTTTATAATACCGAAAATTTATTTCCCTTGATATTAATAGTCACATAATGCCATCAATTTATTTCCCCTGATGTTAGTCACAGCAACACTTCTAGGGATATGGAATAACTCAGTATTTTTATATTTGTGCATGTAGATTTAACAACTCTATTTGCATGTTTATCCTATAGAAGCCGTTGGGGTAGGATGCTAAGAGGGTGTCAATGGAGGAGGGAGTTGCAAACGGTGGTGGAGTTCTAATGCCAATGGTGGTTGGTGCAGTGGTATGTGCAACGTCAGTGGCCGTCGGAGGTGTGGTAGGTATAGTGTTATTCCCTGGAAGAAAAAGCAAAAATCCTTTAAGTTATTAGTTCGTGATAAGAGAAAAAAAGCAGCATAATGCTATTGTTTCTTCTTCTTCTTCTTCTTTGCGTTCGTTCTTTACGACCAATTTTAATCACTCTTTGTGATATGTTTGATCTTACAAAACACCTATACGTTGCACATTGGTTTGTAGGCCTAAACGCATAACTTCTATACGTTTAGGACACGTGCAATGGGCTTGTCTAAGACCAATGAGTCAGGCCACCAAAATAATGTATAACGTGTATTTATTATTTTATAAATTAAAATATAACAACAAAAACCTTGATTTATCCGGAAAAAATGTCTGGCCCCACCAACAAAAATGATTACGAGTCGCCACTGGACACGTGCATCCGATTTCAGCCAAACCTCCTTAATCGTCTCTTACTTGCGTGGCAGATAACAGTGGTTCTATTCTTTACACCCAAATTTGGGCCCCGGTAACTACTCGGGCGGCTATTGTTTGTTAACTTGCATCATTTCTGATTTGCTTTAGTATTTTGAAACCGATCACACACGTCTCCAATATTATTGTTTCATTATTAACCTGTCCTTGTCATACAACGCCGATATATAATATAAATCTTCATATGTTTCTTTTCTCACACATCAATTGAAATACGCTGACAGAAATCAGTGAGAAAGCCAAATATTTCTAGAGTTTCAAAGGAATGATATTTGTTCCGGGAAAGCTCCGTGTGGTGCCAGGGCCAGCAAGGGAAGCAAAGAATAGTACCACTGCGACCTCAAGGCATGTCGTAAGAGGCGACTGAGGAAGGAAGCTACCTAGTAAATAAAAAGCGTCGCAGAAATCGGATGTGCTAGCTTACTTGTAAGCGCATAACTGGCACAATGTACAATCGCTCTTGGAGCTCCAGATCACATACAAATCACACAAGTGGTTAACAATTAGTCGATATGGAGCGTTCGAAGAAGAAGACGTTCTGGAACGGAATCGTCTCTGTGGCTAAGTGGTTAAGCCATTTGTCTTGTGAGTCGAAGGTCGTGGGTTCCAGTCCGGACCGCGCCGTTTTGTTCACGAGTGCAGTTTTTTCCAGAGACCCTAGGATTGTTGCTAGAGCTACAGAGTTCGTGCTTTGTGCAATACTCTCGGCAGGTGGCGTGCCATTTCTGCTGAGAGGGACCGGCTATATGGTCAAAACCCGGTGCAATGAAGTCAATCCTTCGGCTTTAAAACCCTTTAAAACCATAATTTGGGCCCATTTAAATTGAAAATCTCAGATTTCTGTGTAGTTAGTTAACAGACATGATTGATATAATACTCATAAACTGGTATTTATATATTTCTTCTTTTCTTCTTCCTCAATGATCCAGCTGTGCTTGGTCTCTTATCCTTTCAGTCAGTGCTATGAACTATTTCTATTGTGAGCTAGGATGTCTGTGTATAATCTTCCAACCCCTGACAGGGATCAGAATTAGATTACCTAGCACTGGGACTCTCTGTGTGTAGCGATACAGCAGCCAAAGTATGATGTATGTATGTATGTTGTTATTTGGTTTCATATATCTTCTTCTTTTTTTGTTGTCAAACTGCTACCGGGTTGTTGCTCAGTGTTGTGGTTTTCTGTTTTTGTCTTCCCTGTTTTGGTGGCTTGGGTGATTGCTTTTTTTGCTCTTTCACAGGATTCTGCATCCATCTAACCATCTTTTCGGATCTTCCTTTCGCCTTCTTTCCTGATGTTCTGTTGTAGAAGACTTTGTATCTGTGGAGTTTGGATGCATTTTTATTAAGTCGAAACGCTTCATTTTTTGTTTCTCAATGTAATTCAAGCAGGTTCTGTACAACTATATTCTTATGCTGATGTTGGTGACTCTTGTCTTGTCTTGTGTCCTATATACAAACATAAAAAAGGTTCTGTACCAACTTTCTTTCTTATGCTGATGTTGGTGACTCTGTCGGTCTTGTCTTGTGTCTATATACAAACATAAAAAGGTTCTGTACCAACTATATTTCTTATGCTGATGTTGGTGACTCTTGTCTTGTCTTGTCTGGTGTCCTATATACAAACATAAAAAAGGTTCTGTACCAACTTTCTTTCTTATGCTGATTTTGGGTGACTTGTCGGGTTTTGTCTTTGTCCTATATACAAACACAAAAGCTTACCGTATGTGTTTGTGCAAGCACTGTTCGATTAAATCTGATCTGATCTTTCTGTGTTCTGTAGTAGATGTTGTTTGAAAAAAGAACGACTAATGAGTTCTTTTTGGAGAACTAGCTGATTGTGCTATGAAAAACGCTCGTCTGCAGGGCTAGGTAATAGGTGTCGTGGGTTTTTGGGTTTCCCAAACCCTGCTATGGTAATTTATTTTCAGAGCCCCTTAATATTTGTTTCTGTCTTTTTATTTACCATACTCACTGGTCCTGGTGCTGCCCTTGAGTATATTAAAACTCCTTATTCTCTTGTTACAGCTAATCAGAAAATACTAGTATTTCAACATATTTACCACACAAGCCACAGAACTTAGGACAGTGATCCTCAACCCAAATACTGAAAGTGGGACCCAAAGCAGACATCTGATCCAAAACTGGGACAGTCGGGCTGATAACCCTGAAGGCTTGGGTGGTGTAGGTACTCCTGTGAATATCACTCATGCTATAGAAACCCAAACTTGCAGCAGTTGAATTTATCGACTATACAACAGAACATGAATATAAAAAGTGCTCCATTAAAGTCAATCTCCCGAAAAGTTCCGGCCCCCCAAAATGGGTGTAAAGAATAGAACCTCTTTTCCCTTTGCCAGCATGTCGTAGAAGCGACTAAGGAGGTTGGGCGTGGGTTAGCTACCCACCCTGAAAACCACTAGATGGCTCAAACCACACCAGAGTTCCCCAGGCCAATAGAAGTAGGGGAAGAACCCAGGAATACCTGGAGACGGAAGTTGGAGACGGAATGCAAGAAAATGGGGAGAAAGTGGAGAGATCTGGAAAGATGCCTTGGACAGGCAAGCGAAGACCTTGGTGTGTACCTATGCTTCCTAGTAGTAAGGGTGTAGACAAAAAGTAGAAAATAAAGACATCAGATTAAACAAAATATTAGCAAAAATATTATAAAAATATATATATTATTCAATCAAAAAAGATGTTTGACATTATATTCATAAATTATAACTAAAAGGAAAGGACAAGAACTATGCAGGAAAAATACTCCCAACAAAAAAGACGGCGATTAATCTTTAAAATGAGTATTATTTCAAATATGTTTTGTTCTCACTTGGGTAAAGGAATATCCTTTCTGACTGTATTTAAATGCTCTCTAGGAAAATTCTGGCAGCCTCTCCATCGTGAATTGGAAATACAGCTCTGGAAAACTACCTTGTAAAGAGGGAAAGAAGAAGAGAGAGAAGATAGATAGATAGATAGATAGATAGATAGATAGATAGATAGATAGATAGATATAGATAAATAGATGAATGATAAAATGATAGATAGATAGATAGATAAAATAGATAGATAGATAATGATAGAGGATGATTGCACAAGAATTCGAAAGTCTTTGTCTGTCCCAGGGGATGATGGAATTTGTTGTCCCTCTTGCTTTAAACATGGGGGGGAACATTAATTTGCCGTTACAGGCCAGATGAGTCACCCTTGTGTTATACCCGGGGTTTATTTAGTTGGTTTTGATATTGTCTATCCATCTTGTCTTGGCCCTCTCTTGGCTCTAGTACCTGATCTCTTTTGTTGTATGCTGTTAGTGGTGGTTGGTTGTATTCCATTCTCATTAAATGTCCAAAACCACTGCATTTGTTGCCTTTCAATGTATTCGATGCATGATGGTATGCCCACTCTGCTTCTATATCCTCATTTCATTCCAAACTACGCTAATATTTCGGGAACGACAAAAATAGGAATAACTCTATCCAAACAAAAAAACCAGTTAGTGCTAACACACCACGACCAACGCTCGTGTTATTTAACCTGACTGACATATCACTGCCTTGACAATAACCGCGGTAGAGAGGGCGGTTTAGACTCCATCCTGCGTACGAAGGATCATTACAGATAAAATCACCATAAGTTGCATTGTACTAGATCAATACACACTTAGTAGGAAATTTGTGGTCCGGTACAATGACGATCAGGCTGAAGGTTGAACCCAGAAAAAAACAATATTGAGAAAGAAATCCGTGAATAGATAAAAACATGATTAAATAGCCAGTCTCTGTCATCATCTCATCAGCATTTTCACTACCACTGCTCAGTGGCGGCTCTTGATTATTTCGGTTGGTGGGCTAGACAATTTAAAAATCAGGGTTTGGTGGTATATTTAGTATTACCATTATTTGTATTACTAAAGTTATCCTTTACTAGAACATACATTTCCCATAAATGTATATTGATCGGAACGGGCGATTACCGTAAACTTATTCTATGATGGTTGGCTAATTATTTCTATTATTTTCCTGTATCATTCTGGATTCATTCAGTATTTCCCACACGGACTAATTTTAGATCAATAACCCCAGTTTAACTGTGACTGGCCCGCGAAGGAAATTTTCCCCTACTGAATGAATGAAAATCACATATTTGTTCTGTCTAAATAACCAGTCGGGAGAGAGGTCAGAAGTCTAAATACGTCACATTTCTACTGGTCCTAAAAATGGAATAAATGTCAATATCTATAACATTATAGTATATTATGAAATTTTCAAAGCTAATCAGTATCATTAAAGTGTAATTAGAACAAAAAATTAATAAAATAATATATGTACACACATTATTTTGTTCCTGGTCCCAATGACGACCGCCACTGTCCCTGCTACTACAATCAACATTATCATCTGCTCCACCACTACCACATCCATCATCATACCCTCCTTATCACCATCAGTGTTATGACAATAGATCTCAAACACTTCATCTCTGTACCAATACTATTAATTGTTACGCAGTGCTGTTTCTTAGATTTATCCTTTCTGCTAAAGTCGGTCACGTCATTTCACGGAGTTCTCTATTTTCTTTATGATTTATATCTTACGTTACTTCTGTCTGTTCTTTGTCTTATTTTATATAATTTTTCGATAATTAGAAAAGATTACATGCGGTGGCGGCTCCTCATTAAGGGCCAGTAATAAGCCCCCAAAAATAATGTTAACGTGTATAAATTAAAATATAACAACCCAATACCATGATTTTCACACAAAAAATGTCTGGCCCACAACAAAAATTACAAGAGCCGCCACTGTACATGACATAACTAGTCACATCTGTTAAAATCTGTGTTATCTAAATCTTAGATTAAGAAAAGATCGGTCATTCTGTAGACTGGGAAAACCATTCTCGCAAGCCAGAAGTTCATCATAAGAGATCTATACTCACTGGAAGACCAAGAGTGAGATAGAAGGTCTTATAAAAACCATTTAAAAAAAAACATTTAAGACCTTTATTTAAACATAGAAGTACGAAATGTGGTAGGAGGGGCATCATATAATATAGAAACACCCACAGTGCGACAGGAGGACATCATTCACATAAAACACCAAATGCGACAGGGGGGACATCATATCACAAAAAACACCCACAGTGCGACAGGAGGACATCATATCACATAGAAACACCCACAGTGCGACAGGAGGACATCATATCCATGAAACACCCACAGTGCGACAGGGGACATCATATCCTGAACACCCAGTGCGACAGGGGGACATCATATCAAGAAACACCCACAGTGCGACAGGAGGACATCATATCACATAGAAACACCCACAGTGCGACAGGAGGACATCATTCACCGAACACCACAGTCGACAGGAAAGGGCATCATATCCCCATAGAAACACCCACAGTGCGACAGGAGGACATCATATCACATAGAAACACCCACAGTGCGACAGGAGGACATCATATCACATAGAAACACCCACAGTGCGACAGGAGGACTCATATCACTAAAACACCCACAGTGCGACAGGAGGACACCATATCATAGAAACACCACAGTGCGACAGGAGGACTCATATCACATGAACACCCCAGTCGACAGGAGGACACCATATGATTGAAACACCCACAGTGCGACAGGGGGGACATCATATCACAAGAAACACCCACAGTGCGACAGGAGGACATCATATCCATAGAAACACCCACAGTGCGACAGGAGGACATCATATCACATAGAAACACCCACAGTGCGACAGGAGGACATCGATCACATAAAAACACCACAGTGCGACAGGAGGGGCATCATATCACTGAAACACCCACAGTGCGACAGGAGGACATCGTATCACTAGAAACACCCACAGTGCTACAGGGGGGACATCATATCACATAGAAACACCACAGTGCTACAGGAGGACATCTATCACATAACACCACAGTGCTACAGGAGGACATCATATCACATGAAAGACCACAGTGCGACAGGAGGACATCATATAACAGTCTCTGGAGGACTGAGGGGAACTGAAAGGACCAGACAGGAGACACGTGAATCGATTGTATGCTATTCTTTAACCATCAAAACCTCAGACTAGAAGATAAACGAAGTCTTCTTCTTCTTCTTTGCGTTGTTCTTTCGACCAATTTTAATAACTCTGTGATATGTTTGATCTTTGCCAAGAACATGTATACGTTGCCCATTGGTTTGGTAGGCCCCTAAACGCATAGACTTCTACATTTAGGACAGGTGCATCCGATTTCATCCAAACCTCCTAGTCTTCTCTTTTCGACATGCGTGCAGGGAACAGTGGTTCTATTTGGAACTTTTAAATTTGGGCCTGACCATCGGCGAACGAAACCAAATAAAACAAGTTTGAAATTTTTTTTTCTAGTTAATCCATGTTTTCCTTCTCAACAATAACTCTACGTTTATATTCTTTTCTAACAACTGTCTGCAAATATCAGGTCTAAATATGCAACAACTAAATGTGTTCTTACTTCTGGTGCTATTTTTGTTGATACTTTGTGCGTGCATCAAACTCTGCCAGTTGCTGAGCTGGATAGAAATAAAAATCAGGGAGCAAAAATTGGGGGCGGATAAAGTTGCTGACATCAAGACCATCATAGTAGGTGAGTTAAAGGAATGAATGAATCAACTCGTTAAAAAATGTAACGAATCCCCTCATGAAAAAAACAATGCATTAAATAAAGGAAGAAATAAGTGCGTCAAAGAAAATAATGTGGTAAATGAATGCGTCAAATGAATAAATGAATGCGTCAAATGAATGAATGAATCCCAATAAAGTGAATGAACAAATAAAATTTAATCCCACCGGTACATAAACCAGAATGCTCTGCGGTTTGTTGCCGCCACACTAAGTACTCTGTAGCGTACCGTGTAATTTCCATAGCCTTACAATCTGCTATACGTCTACACATGGAGGAGGCACTGTTGTAGGAGCTGTACAAAACAAAATCGTTCTAATCAACATCAGAACATTCAACACTATGCTGTAGCCTTACTAAACCATGGGAGTCTTATTGGCTTATGTTGGTCTATCATGGTATATACAGGAGTGTTCAAGATAAAAGCAGCCCCATGTAACTCGAAAGTTGCCTTTCCTTTTGCTGTGTTTATATTTACTATTTAAACCGGTTCTGACTAGCTCGTTCTACGTCACATTTGTTCATCGCCTCTTCCCGCACTACAATCCAACCGTCACACAACCTTGACCTATACTCGTCATAACTGAACCTTCTCATTTTCATAAAATATATGCAATTAGCTCCATTGATAGACCGCTTTTATCTTGAACACTCTGACTATCATGGTTATATATATTCAGTGGCGGCTCGTCATTAGGGCCAGTGAGGCCGGCCCACCAAAAATAAGGTGTAACGTGTATTTTATTTATACATTAAAATATATCCCAACCGAAAACATGATTTTCCGAAAATATCTGTATGGCCCCACCAACAAAAATGATCACGACGCCATGTATATTTTATTAACAGTAATGTGATTTTCAAACAATCACAATTACTATATATTATAAACAACATCTAAAACAAACCAGAGAATTTAAATATTTAGACAACATGATCTTATCAAATGGAAGAATTCAGCGAAATACAACACAGATGTAATTAATAAGGCAAAACAGATTATTGGATAAATGTAATACAAAAACCAAGCACGTAACGACGGACACTAGAGATAAATTTCACACAGTTTTATTTCCTCTCTGTGCTATAAACGTGTCACTTGCATTGGGGAAGACTGCAGTAAAACTGGTAAATAGGAAACACGTTACAAACAAAGTACTATGTTGTACTATAATTTCTTTGTACGTGTTTCACTTTGCGTGGGCTTAAAGTCACCAGCGGTGCAGTCCTTCTATGACACGCTTTATGATTCCTCGGAATGGGAAAAGCCTATACTACTACTACTCTACTACTCTACTCTACTACTACTACTACTACTGTTTTATATACTGCTGCTACTCACTACTACTACACTACTACTACTACCACTCTACATGTTATTATAAACTGCTGCTCTACTGCTACCCCTGCTACTACAGAAACGGTCTTCAAAAATCTCGTTGCTAT
>JADZMA010002619.1:0-11531 GCA_020796225.1 Arion vulgaris
TATCACACTGGAATCTAAAATGATAAAAATAACAGAGCAGTTCACCTATTTAGGTAGCAATTTTGATTGACAGGAAATGTTAAAAAAGAAATTATGATACGAATTGCAAAGCAACATCAGCTTTTAAAAGTCTAAATAAAATATGGAACTGCAAGTTATATAGTATTAAAACTAAATTACAATTTTCAATTCAAATGTTGTATCAATCCTAACATATGCCAACAAGAGTTGGAAAATGACTAAAGATATAGAAAGCAAGTTGAATGCATTTGAAAATAGATGTCTGCGAAAAATAATGAATATAAAATGGAGCGAATTCAGGAGAAGTGATGAAATCAGAGACATGTCTGGTCAACTACTAGTGACAACTGTTATAAGAAAGAGAAGATGGAGATATGTTGACACACCTTGAGGAGAAATGATCAAAGAATATCAAAGCAGGCATTGAAGTGGGATGCAAAGGGTTCAAGAAAGAGAGTCGACCTAAGGAGACCCTGAAGCGAACTTTGCTGAGAGAGGCAGAAATATCGGTCTCAGTTCCATGGAGGAGATTGAGCAAGTTGCCCAGGATAGAGCGGTATGGAGAAATTACTTGCAGGCCCTATGTAAGCATTATAGAGTCGAGAGGAATTATTATTATTACAGTATGATGGTGAATCTACAACGCTAACCAGACTGCAAGAATACCAAGTCAAACATGGTGTGGCTAGACAAGAGCACTATACTGGTAGCCAAAGAAGAATAGTAAATCAACAAAATACCAGTCTCGTTATTTGCCACAGCTGGAGACATACTGAGGAGAGATCGCAGCATTTGTGGACTAATTGGTTCGATGTGCAGTGATGATGATCCAATGACTAAACTAAACTAAACATACATCTCATATAACACCTAAAACATCATAATTAATCAGAAGTATTGAAATCATTTAACTAATAACAAGTTTTCCAACAATTGAACGGAAACAAAAATGAATAACTCACTTGTACAAAAGTATTGAAATAATGAACTCATAGTAAAAAAAGTTCTCAAATAATCAGACTTTAAAAAAGCAATAACTCACTTGTACAGAAGTTGTGGAATTTGTCCAGCATTGACATCAGTTCCATTATTGGATTTTCTTGAACTCTTGAACTTAAACACAACTCTGATATCAACAAGAAAATTAGGATTATATTCAAATGAAAATAACTTCATATTGAAATCACATTCAACAACTATCAACTTCAGTAACTAATCAATAATAGTCACCAATGCTATTCCGTAATCAGTTATATGAGGCCGCCTGAGTGGTTACCGGGCCCAAATTTGGGGTGTAAAGAATAGAACCACTGTTACCTGCCAAGCATGTCGTAAGAGGCGACTAAAGAGGTTTGGCTGAAATCGGATGCACATGTCCTAAGCGTGTAGAAGTCTATGCGTTTAGGGCCTACCAAACCAATGTGCAACGTATACATGTTCTTGGCAAAGATAAAATCATATCACAAAGAGTGATTAAAATTGGTCGAAGAAGACATGCAAAGAAGAAGAGAGTTATATGAGGACTATCATCATGGCACTCCGGACATGTCCATGTGTGATCTAATCTCTGCCTCAACAAATCCAGCAGAGTCCAGCGGCCCGACACGCCAGTTCAATGTTAATCAATCAATCTTTTTGTATATTTTGTATGTTGTTTCTTTTGGGCTGTACCAATATCGACACCCGTCTCTCTCAATCTGGTCAGCGAGTGGGATTTACAACCCTGAAACTCCTCTGTTCAAAATGATTCAATGTGTTAAGAATATCATTTGCCTCATTGCAGCCAATATATCAGCTTGTTCATTACCCTTGCATGCACAGGGACAAAAATGAAGGTGATTTCTCTGATCCCTGTCTGTACCTGTACCTCCACCCAGTTTCACCTCATCATTCCTAATTTGACTTTATGAATCATACTCGAACCAATGCTATTATTGTTGTACAGTTGATGCACAGGCTACTAAGTGTTGCTACAGGCTGCACATAAAGAACTCACTTTCATATTCTACAGAATTCGTCACCAATGCTCAAAATACTGAATGAAATCATTGATTCTCAAATGTATTTATGATTTCACAGAATACATCTAAATCTTGCTGGTACTCATCAACATCTTAATCATCAGTCCTCGCTAAGTAGAAATCATAGAGTAGAAAAATGATCACTCAATTTTGTGCCTTTCTACTATGGCATATGAAATCAGCAGTTTGGGTTTTGTCTTTCTTTTTTTCTACAATGCGGGGTCGTCAGCCCCATACTACACCTCTGAGTTGTCTTTTACGACATACAGAGGAGATTAGTTCTATTTTTCAATGTTGTAATTAAAACCTGTCAAGGTGTATGCTGTCAATGTTCTAGTTAAAACGTGTCTAAGTCTCTGTTGTCAATGTTCTGTAACAGAATTGATAACCACCATCAGTGTTACTGTATCAGTGTTTAGTAACTGATACTTTCAGCTGAAAGAGATGAAGTAGCTATCGAAGCTATCAATGAGTCCTCAGTGCCTACATATTGATTCTATTCAGTTTTCTAGTTTATGTACGAGCAAACATACAAATCAATAATAATGAGCTTACGAGTCATCTGTGTGAACTGATGACAGACCGTTAACACGCAGTCAGAGCTGGGCCTGATATTCTTGCCCAGGCCACGTACCAATAGTTGGTCTGAATGGGGATAGGTTCCTCAAACAGCATTGCATACTTCTCTCTGAAATGGACAAGTAATATGTGTACACAGTAAAATAACATGTGTGGAGATGTAAATGTTGGAGGAAAATGGAGGGAAGAGAAGAGACAGGAAGAAGAAATTACTGCTACAGGAATAATAAATGTATGGAGATGTGATAAATTTATATAAAGAAATAATTAAAATGTGAATATATAAATTAGTTAAGCTAAGTGAATATGAACAAACAAGCTCATCATCATCAAGTAGCTTGTCTCTTCCAGAACTTGGCTGCCATGAATGACTGCAGTCCTAAAAAACTCTCTATTCTGTGCAAGTTGACCGACATCAGCAGCAGTCATTCTCAGATCATCAATGACATCTTGCACCCATCATCTTCTGTCTTCCTCTCCGTCTTCTTCCAGGCACCATTCTCTCCAAAATTATCTTCTCTAAGCACTCATGTCGTTTTATGGGACTGCAAAAAAGCTGCAGACTTGAAATTTTGTGTGGGTAGCTTTTGTAGTGCTCTCTTCTTCTTCTTTGCGTTTGTTCTTTGCGACCAATTTTAATCACTCTTTGTGATATGTTTGATCTTTGCCAAGAACGTGTATCGTTGTACATTGGTTGGGTAGGCCCTAAATGCATAGATTTCTCACGTTTAGGACATGTACATCCGATTTCAGCCAAACCTCCTTAGTCGCCTCTTGCTACATGTATCGCAGGTAACAGTGGTTCTATTCTTTACACCCCAAATTTGGGCCCTGTAACCACTCGGGCAGCTTTTATAGTGCTGATAATGTACAAACTGACTGTTCTATTTAGTTTGATATGTGGTACTGCTGTTATTTACTCTTGTAATTTGAACATATCTGGTGATCTGGTCACTATACCAGTATTTAATAAGTTTATATATCAGTTCAATTCTTGAATTTGACAATTGTTGGTAATGAAGCCTTCTCACAAACTTTCTAAGTATGACTGTTTTACGGCTACTACATAACTCATAATCTCACATTTATCAAGGTTTTATGTTTTGATTGATGTAAGTAACATGGAGAGAAAACATATTTTTATGGTGGAAAAGCAGTTGATTTCATAGTTGTGAGGGTGACAGGGCATGTCCCTTTACTATGCCGTCTCGCACTGTTTGAGACTGAAAGATGTTCTATTTGTGTCCTCAATGAAGTTGTCAGCAACATCATGGCAAATTATGATAACTGCAATCTTCATTTGCAATGATAGTACTGATGGCTATATGTCTTCTTAACAGTACGAAGTGTGCATGCTTCAGCCATACATGTACTACCCAATGTTGAGATTTCAGCTATCTTTGATTTGAAAATCATCATTGTTCATGACAGAAACCTTGAATGCAACTTTGTCTCCGAAATTCTATTGTCTCGATTTTCCCTGACAATTTGTAACACAAACAACCATTGAACATCAACATCTATTTACATTTATTAAATACTTGCAACTAGATTTAAATTATACATTTCTGTGTGAAGAACGGGTACATCTGCTAGTACATTATATAGTGACAAACTGATGTACGAGACCAGCTTACCTGGCACCACAAACAAACTGGGTCTCTTCAGTCTCAGCCAAGAGCTCACCATCTCCTTCATTATCTCCTCCTTCAAGGCCAAGCTCATACAGCTATGGTGATAGAACATAATGTAGGACATTAGAGTTAGCATTTACAAAGTAGAACATTAGAGTTAGTATCTATAATCGCCTGAATAGTTACCGGGGCCAAATTTGGGGTGTAAAGAATAGAACCACTGTCACCTGCCATGCATGTCGTAAGAGGCGACTAAGGAGGTTTGGATGAAATTGGATGCATGTGTCCACTAGGGAATGCTAACCCGAAACAAATGCTTGCAGAAAACGGATGCATCAGGCCGTAAGCGCATAACATGATCAACGACCCTCACAATGAGGAATGGGATAATGGATTCTACGGTTGCCAATTTGCCTCAGAGATTTAGCCACGCAGTAAGAATGTCAGACCTACCATCACGTGGGTGGCCAAAATTTACTGCGGGAAGAGGTCGGCCCAAATGGGGAAGCAGAATCATAGGAATTATATCCTACAGAACTGCCACTAGTATACGGACTTGAGAAGAAAGAGGTGGCCCACTTACACTAGCGTACAAGACAAACTGTATGGCGTGGGTGATAATCTGAGGCAGATGGCTGCCTTTATTAGAGAATCCGAAATCCCAATCTAGTGAGAATGCAGAAGAAGAAGTATCTGTAATGTTCAGTAAAATATTACATTTATAATGCATTTATAAAATTCCTATAAAATATTTTCACCATGTTCTAAATTACATTGGTGGCCCTCACCGGTGCTGCAAAGTTTGTGTACTGCCACTGAGATCTTCCTGTGTAAGAAAGAGATCGGAGCACACTAGGTTACTCATCGAAGTACAAAGATGATGGTCCTATCAATCAATCAATCAGTTAATAATGCAACTATAATGTAGAACATTAGAGCTAGCACCTATAATGTCGAATATATTATGAAGAGATATAAGTGAACATAGAGGTGAAGGAAAGACCCTGGCACTGGATAGAATACACCTTGAGAAACCCAGAGATGAATATAACAGAGGTAAGCCTGGAAATACAAGAAGAGGAGATCTGGAACCAGATTAACGATATATGGCAGAGCTGGAAGAAACTGCAAGAGATAGCTAAAGATAAGAAAACTTTGCGTGAGTTGGTTGGGATATATGCACCAACTGGGGTTAAAAAGGTACAGAAGAAAGAGAAATCAAAACTGGTTCTTTGCTGTGATTTTTTTTTTAACATACTTTCAAAAAAAATTAGTTTGCATTCCTTTCTACATCTACTGGGAAAGACTGTGCACCTATGGGTCTGCCCAGAGTGTCACGATAAACTGCTTCTTATTCTGCTTAAGTTCACCAGCTATGAATTAAGGTGCAGTTAGGGCGTATCTGAATGATTTTTGTGTGAAGGCTTGCTGTCCATCATTTTCCCCCCTCGCCATACAGTCGTGCCTTTTCCGACTTCAAATGTACTGATAAACTGCTTCAGCTTATTCAGACATTACCAAGTACATGGTATCTAACCAGGATTTGAACCACTGCAATGTGTATCCCTTCACACTCATATCTTCTCTCTGATATCACCAAGCTTGTTGTGAACAATTTGTAAACAATATTTTAAAATGTCCTACTTCTTTCCCTTATATTGATATTACTTCATTTACTGCAAATATGAATTATATAAGAAATATTTACCTTGATTCTTCCAAGATAACCTCCTCTGCCACCAAATAGACCAAACCCTCCCAAAAGCACGTCAGTATCACACATGAAACGAATGGCTTCACTGAGTGTCCAGAATAGCCCATCCTCCTCCGTGACCTTTGAAAGAAAATTCAGTAACCTGAGTATACTGTATACCTAAATTATATATAAAGAGTATTATGAGTGCAGTTTGCTGGCACAGGATCAGAGCAATTACAAGGCAACCTGTTGCCGTGAAATTTGAATGCTTACTGCAACTAGGACTTCAGTAACATATGGTACAAAAACTTCAAAGCAGAACATAAGTCATAAGTTATTCAGATAGAATCAGTAGAATGTTTAAGCAAAGATATGAGTTGCCTTCATGAATCCAATGATGATGATTCACAGCGGCAGCTTCATTCTGTGTAAGATTTCTGAGCTTCTTCTTCTTGACGCTCCATATTGGCCACTTGTTAACCACTCTGTGTGATTTGTATGTGATCTAACCTACAAGCGATTGTGCGTTGTGCCAGTTATGCGCATACGAGTAGGTCAGCACATTCGATTTCTGCAATGCTTTTTATTTACTAGGGTAGCTTCCTAGGTCCTACATAAATCGCCTCTTACGACATGCCTTGTAGGTCACAGTGGTACTATTCTTTGCTTTCCTATGGACCACGGCACCACAAGGGATATCTGAGCATAGTTTGAAGTATATGATGTGTACGTGTTATATTTTCATTGTTGTGTATCCGCACATTTCGTAGCTGACATCTGCCATCTTCGATAGGGGAAGTTATGCAGCCTTCCTGTACATGTTCTTGCATGTCCTAGCAATGCCTGCAATACATTGGAATTTTTAAGAGTAGCCTTCGCCGATTTTTAGTAAATGTATGCTCCACAGTCAAGCCTGATGGGTATAGAAAAATGTCCAGGTCTGAGAGGTAAGGGGTATGCCTGGCTTGCCAATTCCAATAGTTTTCTTCAGAAAGAGAAAAGCAAAAATTAATAGCTTGTTGATGAACCATGCCAAGTCAACTTCACCTCCATGTGGCTCATGCTGTAAGCTGTGCCATGAGTGTATGGGTTAATCGGGCTCTGACATGATTAGAAAGATAGTTATAATGTGATAATGTTAAATAGTGATGATCATTGAACAAATTTCAATAAGGAACCACAACTCTCTAAATATATTGATCATGAACTTACTTTCAAATCTGTTGACCACAGAGTAGTCTTCCTTAGTGTATACTTTACTGACAGATGCTTTCTCCCGAGATTCTTCAGTGACTTGTAGTTTTAACTGGTTAGCAATAGTCAGAGTGTCCAGACAGCCTGCAGGACAAATGGTATCAATATTTCTTATTGTAAGCATTCATTATTACTCACAAGACAGAATTGGCAAAGAAAAACTAATACTGTCCATCCAATAAAACAGTGAAGGATAAAATTGTTATCTTACTTACTTACATTTTTGTGCAGATGGTACTAAGATAAAGATTTTGTTGCTATTCTTTTGTACAGTTATGTACCATCTACCAGTGGACTATATAAATAACACAAGCAGTGAAAGACACACAATAATCTATTCTACAAATTTCTTCTGATACTGTGAGACAAAACACGATACGAGGAAGAAAGAAAGTTGTATATAGTTTGACAACAATATTCTCCATTATCAAGATTCCTTTTCAACACAAAGTTTGAGAAGCACTTGCATAGAAGTTTTTATTGTCAAGTAGATACAATGATGATAGGAAGACTTGGCATGAGTTGGTTGAGGGCCTATGCCCCAACCCGGTGTTAAAAGGCAAAGAGAGAGAGAGATACAATGATGTTAGTTATCCAGTATACAGCTACATAAACAATTTGAGGATGTACTAAGTGAGATCAAAGCGCAAAGAAAGTTGATTACAGAGAGAGAAGGAAGAAGTTATCAATTATATGAGGACTATCATCATAGCACTACAGACATTTCCATAGGTGCTCTGTTTCTGTCTCAACAAACCCAGCAGCGTCCAGTAGCAATACGTCAGTTCAATGTTGATTAATCAATCTTTTCATATTTGGTATGTCGTCTTTCGACTATACCAATATCGATACCATTACTCTCTCAATCTGGTCAGTGAATGGGATCCACAACCCTGAAACTCCTCTGTTCGAAAAGACTCTTTCAAAGCATTAAGAATGTCATTTTGGTCCATTGCGCTCCTCTGATATCGTAGCCATGCCTGATATCGTAGCCATCCAGCCAAGAAGTTATCACATTTCATATCACATTTCTTAAGTGTGAGACAAGACGGACAACAACCTCACATTGTGACATAATGAATGGACAAATTTAACAAAACAAGACTAAAACAACAGATACTGGGCTGCTTAACATTATGGGATGGAAGAAAGCCAACAACAGAGATGATAAACAGAACTTTGCACACGATGTTGGAAAGTTCATGATCACCTATGACAGCAAGCATGATACATCAGTGATGGTCTTTCAAACAAAAATGAAAGTCAAGTAAATAAACCACAGACCTTCATAAATGGATGTTTACGTAGAATAGAGGGACTGAGATGGTATGATAAGATTACAAACAAGGAACTTAGAGAAAGAACTAAGCAGGTACCAGTGGAGAAAGAGCTCAGAAAGAGACGCTGGCGATGGATAGGACATACATTGTGAAAACCGACCGGAAGCATTGCAAGACAAGCACTGTTTTGGAACCCACAGGGAAAGAGGAGTAGGGAAGGCCTAGACAGACCTGGAGAAGAGAGCTGGAAGCTGATATTAAAAGGACAGGTAAAAACATGGAAAGAATTGGAAGGGATGGCAAGAGAGAGGAAGAGCCGGAGGAAAGACTTGTGCTCCGTTGGGAGTTGAAAGGTGAAGAATGAAGAAGTAAAGAAACCATTTTTATAACTTGAGATATATTGGGTAATAGTGTTAGGCCTGTATTTTTCATTGATCGTCAGCATACAATGGGTGATGTGGTTAACATCACACGCCGCTTACTTTCCAGTGCTTTTCCTGGTACTCAATTCAGATTGAGTTGACCTGAAAGCCGTCACAGGTAGGAAAAAATATTTACGCCCACTGTGGAATTGAACATGGACTAAGAAGTCTAAAAAGCGAGTACACTAACAACTACGCAACTGTGGCTCTCTTTTCAAACAAGTGTCACTATATATTTAAACAAACAATATTCTTACCCAGAATGTGTAGAGCACAGTGTGAGCGTGTGGCCTGACAGCCCATCCTGGTGGGGACTGCTAGTTCTGGACAGAAAATGTCACAGTATCCTGGATCAATCTTCTTGAGGTCTTGAGCTTCACTGATCATCACATTGTAGCAGCGAATCTCTTGTGTCTTTGGGCTATACCTGAAGATGACGGCAAATATATTTCATACTGTTCAAAGTTACAAACTGACTCCAGACATGATGGTCACTAACTTACCACCATATCACATGATAAACTTGACCCAGACAAAACATCCACTAACTGATCCCCAGAGTATATGGCATAGACAGAGCAGACACTACTTACCCTCAGAGTACATGCATGATACACTGGTCCAGACTTTTCTTACATGCATGATAAACTGATCTTCTTACATACATGATAAACTGGTCCAGACTTTTCTTACATGCATGATAAACTGGTCCAGACTTTTCTTACATGCATGATAAACTGGTCCAGACTTTTCTTACATGCATGATAAACTGGTCTTCTTACATTCATGATAAACTGGTCTTCTTACATGCAAGATAAACTGGTCTTCTTACATGCAAGATAAACTGGTCTTCTTACATGCATGATAAACTGGTCTTCTTACATGCATGATAAACTGGTCTTCTTACATGCATGATAAACTGGTCTTCTTACATGCATGATAAACTGGTCTTCTTACATGCATGATAAACTGGTCTTCTTACATGCATGATAAACTGGTCTTCTTACATGCAAGATAAACTGGTCTTCTTACATGCATGATAAACTGGTCTTCTTACATGCATGATAAACTGGTCTTCTTACATGCAAGATAAACTGGTCTTCTTACATTCATGATAAACTGGTCTTCTTACATGCATGATAAACTGGTCTTCTTACATGCAAGATAAACTGGTCTTCTTACATGCATGATAAACTGGTCTTCTTACATGCATGATAAACTGGTCTTCTTCTTCTTCTTGCTCGTTCTCTACTACCAATTTTAATCACTCTTTGTGATATGTTTGATCTTGCCAAGAACGTGTATACGTTGCACATTGGTTTGGTAGGCCCCTAAACGCATATATTTCTACACGTTAGGACATGTGCATCCGATTTCAGCCAAACCTCCTTAGTCGCTCTTACGACATGCGTGGCAGGTAACAGTGGTTCTATTCTTTACACCCCAAATGTGGGCCCGTAACCACTCGGCGATAAACTGGTCTTCTTACATGCATAATAAACTGGTCTTCTTACATGCATGATAAACTGGTCTTCTTACATGCATGATAAACTGGTCCAGACTTTTCTTACATGCAAGATAAACTGGTCCAGACTTTTCTTACATGCATGATACACTGGTCCAGACTTTTTCACCTCAGAGTGCATGAATGATACACTGGTCCAGATATTTCTTGCCCTCTTAATGCAGCATAAACTCGGTCCAGACAGAACAGACACGAACTTACCCAAGAGTACATTATAAACTGGGTCCAGACAGAACAGACACAAACTTACCCCCAGAGTACATCATAAACTGGATCCAGACAGACAGCTTGGTTATTCAAATCCTCTTGTTCTTCTCCAGAGAAACTGTTAGATGTGAAATACATATCTCTGTATTGACCAGAAAGAATAACTACTAAGTAAACAATTCTGTATCCAATGGACTCTGACAGAGCAACTGGATGATCTGGACTTCGCTGATGATATAGCCCTTCTGTCACATACACGAAATCAGATGCAGGATAAGCTAAACACATTGAATCAAAGGTCCCAGCAACTAGGGCTGAACATTCATAAGGGAAAGACAAAGATATTGAGAATTAACCAAGCAAATGACAACTCGATCTTCCTGGGGGAAATCCCACTTCAAGAGGTAGAATCATACACATATTTGGGCAGCAACGTAGACAAAGAGGGTGGAACAGATAGAGATGTTAAAATAAGAATACAGAAGGCAAGAGGAGCTTTTATTGCACTGGGAAACATTTGGAAGTCCAAAGAAATCAAATCTAGAACAAATATCCGGATATTTAACTCTAATGTTAAAGCAGTTCTACTGTATGGTTCAGAAACATGGAGAACAACTAAAACAATAGCGTATAAATTGCAAACCTTTATCAACTGGTGTCTGCACAGAATAGAGGGAATAAGATCGTATGATAGGGTCACAAATGAGGAACTTATGGAGAGAACGAGACAGATTCCAGTGAACGAACAGGTTAAAAAGACGCTGGCGCTGGATAGGACACACTTTGAGAAAACCGGAGGGGAATATAACAAGAAGGGTCCTTGCCTGGAACCGCAGGGACAGCGAAAGAAGGGGAGGCCGAGAAATACATGGAGCCGAGATTTGGAGGCGGA